>JXSR01S011975.1:6146-16359 GCA_000969725.1 Ophiothrix spiculata | reverse complement strand
CGTCTCATTGACATGTGTATTCTAGTTATGAGTCAATCTATTGTTCGTGTACGGTTGTGTAACTAGAATGTAAAGTCCAAATTTGTATTCAATTACGTAGCAAGCAGGAATTGTGTAATGACTATGGGATTTATGTCAATTCGGTCTTAGACATCTGCGATGAAAAATGTGATAGATAATTAGCCTTCCAGTGTATATATTACACTCCAGCAAACATTATAGCATCAAAACTAAACAGAACTGATTAATGATGCTTTAAACCCTTAGGTGGTTGATAGTATAAACTTAGCTGTCTATTTATATACATTGGGCAATTCAGTAAAATAAAAATTTGTATTGGTCACCTTTTTTTTTTACAAACTAAAAATGAAATTCAAAGGAGAAAATTTAGAAGAAGAAAACACCAGTTGAGTCAACTTTTCTGTTGAATGGATGATGAATAATAAACACGCTGAACTCCCGGGGGCCGTATAACAAGAAAGTGGTACTCGTGCTCATCATAAAAATTGGCGTAAAAGGGTCTGATTTTGACCCACCTGCGGCGTCGCCGCCTTTGAAAAAAGGGGTAGTTTTCAGCACATTTTACACCATTTAGGGTTGCAAAGTCAAGTAACCCCGCTTGTAATGGTCACTTTTTGCTTGATAGTGGTCATCTGATACATGATTTGCAAAGAAAGGTAAAACAAAAGAAGAGGAGTTATGTAAAAACTTCATGTAAATGAGCATACAATTACATTTGCGTACTCTTTGATACATTAGTTGCTGGAAAAAAGTTTAAAACTTCGGCCATTTTGACCTTTGGGTACTATTTGCACCATCTTTACACCATTTAGGGGTGGACTTTACTATCAACAATTACGCCATTTAGGGTCCAATTTTGAGGTGCTATGACAAGCATGAGTACCACTTTTTTGTTTGAGCGATTGCCCCGGGCTGAACTACAATACACAAACACCATAATACAGACAGCACAGAGGGGTTTTTTTAGTTGTAGCAACATCAACTTACAAGTTGAGCATTCTCTGGGCACAACAGCAACATAATCAACATTTGCAGTACCCCTGTAAGAATTCTGAATTTGGGTCAATTCTAATCAATTTTAATTACACAAACTTGCTATCAAGATTTGATACAAAAAAGTGGAGTTTAAGTGGATGTAACCCCTCCACCCCCCTATAAGTTGTAAAACTTCAAATCCTGTTGAATTTATAACTCCTCAGATTTCTATATCAGTCATCATTAGCATCAGCCTGGCAGGCTCTTAGACCCGGCATTTTTCAGGCCTCATTAGAGCACAGGATTGGCATCTTGTTAACTTGGTTTATTTGGTTAAAGATTGTGCAGATTAAATGCCATCATATCAACACCTTATTTTCCTCCATTCCTATCAGCACCGCCATATCACATAGATTATATCATACCATCATGATCTGCCAAGACATGCATTAGGGTTGGGCAACATGTCACAATGTATCTGACCCAGATCTACCCAAATGTAGGGTGGAAAAGTATCATCGCTACCAGGGGTTGGGGCCATGGTAATTTCGGAGAGTAAAGCCGCCATGATCTTATGATTAGCATAAGTCTGGAATAGGGTCTGAGGATTCTGTAAAGCAGGGCAGGGATTCTCAACTAGCGGCGCTTGCACCAAATCTGGCACTTTGACAAATACTGATTGGCACTTTGACACTGTCTAAAAAAAGAAATACATTAGAAATACACTGAGAAATAGGCATGATTGGCGCCTTACCTCTGATACCCTGGTCACATAAACTTGCGGTGAGGTTACGATGTGTTTCCGGCATCATACCGGGTAGAGATTAAGCAGACACTGATCGAACATCGGCAGGTGACCGGACAGTGACCGGACGGTGTCCGTACAGAGACCAAAAGTATGCCACAAGAATCAAACTCGTAGTTGTGTTCAGTTATGGTCCAATAATTACTGATGGCCGACCTGTGACTGAGCGGGCAAAGCAAGAATACACCGACGTCATACCGATAATTTGACGTTGTGGCTTCCCTCTGATACAGACACCAGTCGGCGACCGTTGGTTATGTGACCATAGCATAAGTTGGACTTTTTATCATTCATGTTGAATTTATAGTATAAGAATATGGTTTGCCTTCAGACTACTTAATCATCTATGTATAATACAGGCATGTCATAGGATTAATCATTAATATATGTTGAACTTCACAGTTGATATGCTTGTATAACATATGCAAACACATTAACATTTACAAACTTGAGCAAACAATCTCTGGTAAGGTAGGGCTGTGTCAGTATGCAAAGTTACCTGAGATCAGTGGGTAATTAATCAAAGTTAACACAGAATCCTAATGAGCCCGAGACTAATATCAAATGTCAGAGACAAGTCATTTACACAAGTTATGATGAACTAAGATTAATAAGTTTATGTTATAGCATGAGGCCATAGAATATTTATATACTATGTGGACATTTCGAACACATTTGGTTTGTATTTCCATTGCAGTGGAGGTTTGAAATATTTTTACATGGCAATCAAAGCCCAAGTACTCTGGTATTTTCTGTCAACTAGTACACAGGATGTCCAAGTCTCAAACCTTCACAATGACAAAGCCTTCTCCTTCAAAGCCTGAAAGTTCTTAAAAGTACTTTTAAGAGTAAAATTCTCTGATGGCGACACTAAGAGCATTCCAAATATGAGAAACCGATATTCAAAAGTCCTATTTGAAGGAACCTGAAGCAGTTTGATGCAGTTAGGTTTAAAGAGAAAAAGTAATATCAGATGCGGATGCAGAGCAAAGACTAGTGCGTTCAGGTTGGTAGGAGATGCATGGCTGCATGGATAAGTTACTAAAGACATTTAAACACAAAGACAAGGATCTTAAAAAACAAAATTTAGGACTTAGTTCCCTTATGGTTGGATAAATACTCCATAGATTTTCAAATCTGTAATGAGCCCTCATTGCGAGGATAGTCGTCGTCTTTAAACCAATCCAAGTTTGTAGCTCACCTTTGGTTAGTTTCGATTTATTTCTTCACGGTATGTAACTGCAAATTGGCTCTGACGCAACGTGTCATCCCAGTATAGCTATGTCATAGCTGCAAAGGGATTATAGCACCAAGAACTAAGGGGTTCTTAACTAGTTCATACAATGCGAAAAATAAATGAGAAATTATGAGGGTAAAGCACGAAATGCACTTTTTTCTCAGTGTGTTTAAATGTGGTTCTTTGTTTCTTGAGTAAGTCAGAGCACCACCAATAAGTACTTACCAAAACGCAAAATTTGGTGCATTTGCCGCTTCTTGAGAAGCACTGCTTTATTGGAATAACACAATAATTAGAGCATTGCATCCTATTTTTGTTTCACATAACCATAACAACACAGTGAAAAAAGATGTAAACTCTAAATAACCTCTACTCTGAATTGTACATGATTGTTGCTTTTGATTTTTTATAGGTGCAACCAGGTTCATAAAATTAATACTTTTAATGCTATAAAACTTCAACTTCGAGTCAATGTCACATAAACAGAATATAATAAAATTTTATGAGACAATTTTCAGAGGGGTCGGGGGAAAAAAACAGTTCTGTCTAAAAAAATTGTATTTTATACCTTGGGATCAGATTTACTGCTGGAGTTGGAACTGATTATTACAGATCAAAAGTAACAAACAAGATCAGGAGATTGAGGAAAATGCCATTAGCTGAATTCACTGATGTACAGCTTAGCTTTTGATCATTCCGAAAGGTGATCAGAAGAAGGTCATACCAGAGTGAATTAACGACTTTAACCTCAAGGAATACAAAGTACAGTTCTCAGTTGCAAAACTGTCAAGTAAAGTGTAAACTTGGAAAATTAAAAGTGCACAAACTGTAACAAATAGTTGGAAGGGTTCGTAAGTATAAAAAGCTTCCAGGGAAATCAAAAGAATTAAGCACTCTGAAAGAATAAGAATAATCGGCATATATATTTAACCTGGAGGAAATTTGATGAAGTGATAAAATGAGGTTTTAAGTAGGCAATTACCATACTCCAGCCCACATCATCAGTAGGGGATGCCGGGGTATTTAGAACATGAAGTAAGTTGAACATTGAAAGGTTGTCTTATGCGAGTTAGCTAGATACTATTCTCTAATCCAAAAGCTACATTCACAGAGTGATTGCTGTAAAGATGTATAGACCATATCTATAATTGACATACTCCCGCCGTTGATGGGGTAAATCCACAGAACCGGACAGGGAATCGGAACTCAGAACGAGGCCAAGTATGATAAATACACTACTTGCTCTTACTCTGAGTTCCGTTCCCCGTCAGATTCTGTGGATTTACCCCATCAACGGTGGGAGTATGTCAATTATAGATATGGTCTATTGGTATTTATTTGTTGTCATCTTTAAATTTCTTTCAAAACATAAGTTGAATGCAACCAGCATAACTAGTAGGCCTATATATAACACAAGTGTATCACCATGCAAACTTCAAAAAAAATCATGGCCCTAAATGATGGAAAAATTTTAACTGCCAATAACTGTCAACAAACATGTGCATTTACATATGTGTCCCGCCACGGCAAAAGGGTGCAGTTGTCAGCTCGTATATGTTGCTCCTTGTAACATATCTGATGTATGCATCAGATATGCTACAATGAGCAACATGTAGGAGCCGACAACTGCACCCTTTTGCCGCGGCGAGACACATATCGTTGCAAAGTTGTACATGGTTTGGGTCTATGTTTTGAAAGGAATTCAAAAATATTAAACTAGATCATTAAACAGATCAACAACACGTAGCTTAGATTTACCTAGAACTAGTACCGTTCCCTTGATCTCCCCCCCATGGACCCAGCAATGAGCCCAGGGAGCACGCTGCCTGGGCGACACTCACTTTTGATTGTACTGCAGAGGGTGGTGGACAGCTCTGAGCAAGAGCTAAAAATTACCCAGAATTAAAAATAATGGTGGCTCAAAAATTACATGTACCATTAGCCCTGGTTTTCCCTACCTAATTCATCTAACCAGGCATCAAACATGTCAGATCAAATTTCAAAATAATCATTCTTTCTTGTGTAAGAATTTGCAGTTTAGGATACAATGACAAATCCACCAAGCAATTGACCTTTTGATCTTTATAGAGAAACTGGCAAGATCCTACCAAAAGCAATTTGACAAATCCCACTCCATCTGATTTCCACTTAAACCATGATCCACGAAAGCTGATGAGGCAGGCCTACAAGGCAGGTCTATACATCAAATATCTTGTTATTGCTCATCTTATTCAAGGTGCAATCTGATGTGATGAAAACCTCATCTCTTTTCTAGCTAAACAAAAAAAACCCAATCAATATAAATGTATGCTGAAAATTTCACTTGATTCTGACCAGTCATTTCCAAGTAAAAGCTTTCAGCATTTTACGAATCCTGTTGAGAACCCAACAATAATTACAAAATGACACATTTTCTCACTTTTCTCGAAAAAATGAAAGCACATTTGAAAGAATGCTTTAGTGCTTTATTAGAGTTTGTAGCATATACCAGTCAATGATTCTTACTAGCTAAAAAACTTTCTGCTAGAGTTGACCTTCAGGATGAAAAGTGGATCATGAATTGCTCCTTAAAGATAAATTTACAATTGTATTAGTTACATAGGCCTATATTCTGGATAGCACATGTCAGGAGAGATCCACAATTAATGTATAGAGCTGTTATCAGAGAATACGATAAAATAAAAATAAAGTAAAAAGTAAAGCTTAATGTTAGTTTTACATGGCAAAATTTAGCATAAAATATTTAAATGAAAACATCTTGTGATGTGAAGAAGTCATATTACACAATTCAAATCAATGCAAAGAATTCAGCTTCTGATATCACAGACGCTCATTTGACTCCATATAAAATGTCATTGCAACATTAATGAGATGTAAGCTTATAGTCTTATGATGTCATTGAAACATTAATGAGATGTTCTCTTATTTACTTAAGAGATCCTTGGAATAAAGATAGCAGTGATAAGACGCTTTTCAACCCACACATGGGCTACAATATAGATGTTATCTGCGAGAGAACTTACATTAATGTAAAAGATCAGAAATTACATGACAACTAAGTGCACGGGGGGAGGGGGGGGGATTGCCTAGATAGGATTGAACATTTGCTGAAGGAAAATAAAAATAAATTGGTTGCACCTTTTTTAGATAATTAGCATAAAAGGCAAATAGATGGCACCATTTACAATTAAGGGACATACAAAAGTGGTCTATTCTCAAGCGTCCAAAATTGATGTTTTGAGACGTGTGACTAATGGGAGGTTCATATATGCAAGTTTGAGCTACATGATTGTGTGTCTGAAAGCTTCCAGAAACACTGATCTCAGGGGCAGATCCAGGAATTTTCAATAGAGGGGTGCCATTTAGAGCACCTTGTTGCCCACTCATAGTTAGGCATCGCTGTGCAAAAAAGGGGGTTGGAGGTTTTTTGAATATCCATACTTCCAAATAATCGATTTACATACAGCCTTTTCTGAAACCAAGGCGCAGGTTGGCACCCACTTATGTGCAAAAAAATAACAGGGCATACTGGCAAGCCGAGGCACCACCACCTATCTGCCACACTGGGTGTGTAACACAGACTAACTAGAACAACGAACCTACAACTTCAAGATGAAGAATGATGTGGGTTGGGTAATCTTGATATGGTGACAAAATCAGGAACATTTTCACTTCCACGCATCAGTTTTCCTAAACCAAAAGTCAAAGCCCTGAAGAAGTAAACATTACAGCATCTTTCAACCATCCAATTTGGGCCAAGAAATAACAAACAACAAAATAAATGAGCTAAATTTAGTGGGAGTACTTGGGTCTATGCCAACGTAATCCCAGATTGACATGGCCAAGATAGGGCCAAAAAAAATGTTGTGTTGCCCTCAGCGACCGACCCTATTCAAAAATTTTATTTAAAATATTGGGTCGGAAAAGCACCCAATTTTGCTCAGATTGGGTGGGTTTTTTTTTTAGAAAATATTGGAAAATGCACCCAAATTACATAATTTAGGTGCTTTTTAAAAAAATTATTGAAAAAATATATATTTTCCGACCGACGCGACTCATTTTTTAAGAAATTCCACTTGAGGGCAACACAACAATTTTTTTTCTTGGCCTAAAGTCGGGGATAAAGTGCACCAGGCTTCACTGGAATATGCCTACTTGAGGCTCCAGGGTGACTACAATGTAATAACAAGGTGCTTAGTGTTTCCTTTGAAATCCAACAGACTACTTCAAGTTCAACTTAATGTGTGAAAAGAACTCGAAATAAATGTACTCCATCATTGGAATTCAATTATTGCTGGAGTAGAAACTGCCTACTTATCTAGATTTGTTCTGTAAACAAACATAATAACAGAATGGAACAGCTGACAAACAAAAATCGGTCTCTTTCTTTTTTAATTCTTAGATGCATTATGCCTCACTCTGACAGAGACATGTTCAAAGGTACATATGCTATTTTCAGCCTTTTCAAATGCAAATACAATACTTCTTGGTAATGAACAAACATGCTTGCTTAAGAAACCTACCAAGTACATAAAATCCTTGAAAAGCTGTTCCTAATACTGCATTGTTGCTATTAAATGCCTATTGGGAGCTGTATTTCTTAGGGAGATGTTTATTAGGAATCAATTTTTTACCACATGCCTTAAACTTACAGAAGCTGTTCCAAGCGGCAAATTAGTTAATTTGATTGCAGAAATCAATGATCAAACCCAGAAATGAATTTCATTTGAGTTAAACATAGGATATCAAAGTTGGTAGATAATGTCATCTGAGTGGCATCTTGACGTCAGAAACTGGATTCTTGTATTTTTAGATAACATGTTTAGCAACAACAGATTTAGATGCTATCTGTTGTTGATAAATACAATCATAGTCAGAACAATTAGGCCTTTAAAAATTGTTTGATTGGCGTAACCCGACTGACCCTATTTTTACCGCCGACCCTACATATTTTTTTTGTGCATGGTAAAAACCTCCAAATCCTAAATATGAAAATGAAGATGTGTTTGTATATGTGTCATATATTTTGTGTTCTTGTATGTCAAACATAGACTTTTAAAAAAATCCGACCTACCTGCCCTATTTTTTTTTCCTTTGTTACGCCAATCAAACAATCTTTTTTTTTAGGCCTTGTTTTGACAATCGCCAAAAGTGACAAACGTGAAAACAGCCTTTGTAAAAAAAACAATATGGGTGGGCATTTAATAGAGTATGGGCATTAAATAGGAACAAGGCAGTTGTATCAATTTACCTAGCTAAACTCAAGTATGAAGTATTAACCAATAGGCCTATAGATTGCATTTATAAATTGAAATACAAGATCTGTTAGGATGATAACTCAAATCTTGATCCCATAAAAACTTTCCTCTTGGATATAACCTGCTTTCAGAGTTACTGTTATATTATCAGCACATCTTTTTGGCAGCAATATGCCGGCCTCGCTGTTATCTAATATCAGTTTTGTCGCAACTTGTTATTGGCAACAAAAATACGAGTCTGATAACAATCTAGGACAGCGCTAGAAATAACACCGCTCTGACTGCCTCATCAACATTCCCTGGAAGAGATGCAATCAAAATCTAAACATATATCATAGAAATAAAAGGTCTGCTGCTATTTCACACTCCTCTATAACATAATTAGCATCGTGCTTATAGAACTGACTTACCAGTTATGGCAAAGACTTGTATTCCAACTCCATAAATTCAAGCATTAAAATGTCACTGCCTTTTATCACTATACTTCTGTTCAGTGCTGGAAGAGAAAATGATTTCATCCATTTTAATCAATCATTACCAACTCAAACACAACCCAATACCAATGTGTTACATTTTTAGTTGGAATCATAAAATCTATGATGTTAAATCAATCAGCTGATACTTATATCTTGAGACACATTAGAACTTCCTTCTAGAGATAACTGTGCTGTGCTATTACTGGTTTTTACTTTAATTGTTTTAAGAAACAGATGCATCCTCACCTTTATTTACTTTTATCAAAAATATTATCACAATTTCTAGATATTTTTCAGAAATAATCCCATCTTAGGCCTCATGTTGCACACATAAAACAGTTTTTATATTGAGAATCATGCAGGAGGATCACTCCCTTTAAAACCAATGATAGTCATATACAAAGTTCAGGATCATATGGATCATATGTACCTCTTGGTCATCCCCTCAACTCAAAAAATACTAAGATCCTCTTGTTAAATGTCAATACAGGGTGTCAGCGAATGATTTATACCCGGCTTTAAAAAATCCGAAAAAAATATGTAATCATATTTTTTCATAAAATCAACAGCTTTTCTACAATAGTGGGTAAGTCTTCTACACTTTACAAAGGTTTCATCAAAATATCATGCTTCATTGCTTTGTTTAATGACGTTATTATTGAATATCAATGCAAACGTGGTTTTGATCTTTACAAATGCAGGTATTAATACTATTATACGAATAAATACCTGTAATATGCACACTTAACAAAGTTTGTAAAGTTTAATGAATACAATTTGACCAAATTCAAATTTTCTTTCTTTGCTTTTGTAATTTTCTATGATCTACAAAAAGCATTACCTTGCTGACTTCTGAATATATTCCTGCTCGGAATAATGAGATATATTGGCGGGCAAGTTGAGGAACCACAGTTCTGTTCATTATGTCAACATAATTCCCCTCGTTGAGGTTTCCGTCGACAATACTGCTCCTAATATGAGTTGTTACCCATAATACCCATCTAACTACTAACTTCCGGTTGTCATTAGCAATGTCAAATATAAAGTTTCCTGGTGGGTTTCCCTTAGGCGCGTAACATCTTAAATTCTTAGTCACTGAGTGCGATTTTACTTCCTAATAAGGAATTTTGGCCATCCATTATGAGACGATAGATGACAGTGCGTTCAGCGTGAAACGCAGTGGAGCCGCGCGTTCAAAATCACGGGGCGATGCAGGTATACGCACACCTCCGGCGCAAACAGCTTTACTGGGTTTGGAATATTTCATGTTTGAATGGGGGTGTACATTTTTCCAATGATAATGTTTATAGTTTTTGGCAATAATTTTCATCGTTTCTGGTTTATAAATGACTCAAATTTGTGACTAAGAATGAGAATAAAAAATGGCGATTTATTGTTTTGCCTGTCATCTATCGTCTCATAATGGATGGGCGTACATTAT
>JXSR01S011972.1:0-16952 GCA_000969725.1 Ophiothrix spiculata | reverse complement strand
CTACCACTGTAAAAATTCCTGAGGGAAAATCTCTTCAACATTGTATTAATTTACATTGAAATTATGCCATGCTATATATTTGTTTATGTCTTGACTTCATCAAATTGAATTTCTGTATTTTAGATTTGGGAAAATGGAAGAATTGTTTAATTCAAATCTGTATTAAATTGCCTCAAAATGGTTTATTTCAAAAAATCAGAGATAATTCATAAAAGAAGCATCGAATTGGTATTTCATCACAAAAGTGACCCATAAATCAAAGTTAGGTTGAAAAATTATTATCTGTGGCTTTGGATTTTGTGAAATTAAATTCTTGTTAAACATCTGCATCTTTTGTTTTTAAATTTTTTCCTGAGCAGCAGTGAGTCTCTAGATTGGTCCATAAGAGCACCTTGTGTGTTAACCTTTTTAAGTAAGTTATTGTTGACAGTATTATAAATCACATTAAGATAAAAAACTAACAAAAAACTCACAGGCTATTTTACACTTTTAAAACTCTCAAGAATTAGCTAAATCAAGTAAAATGACAAATACATTTCTGAATTAGTTGCCAAAAACTATTGCTATGCATTACAACATACTTGAACTAACGTATCAAGTATATAATACTGCAATAATCCATACTGTCAATTTCACATCACAATCCCAATAAAATTCACCCAAAAATTACAAATATACAGCGATAACTTAACAGATGTAGTTACCATACTAGGAATAAAGGCATAGTATTCTAAAACACTTTTCACACTAATTTATGCAAATTTCACATCACAATCCCTATGAAATTCACCCCAAAAATACAAAATATACAGATGGAGTTACCAAACTAGGAATAAAGCAGTAGTATTTATAAAAACACTTTCCCAGATAGTTTTTTTAAAGAACACTTGAAACCAGTAAATTTCAAACCATATATATGGACTGTATTACAACTGAAAAAATAGCATCCCTTAACTGATATAAGCACCTCCCCCAGGGTTATATTACCTATGGGTTGGCTCGTTTCCTATTTTTTCAGACATGCACATCATTTTCATCGTAGCTAATTAGACATCCTGTTCCTCACCGAATCGTTACAAAATGAAGTGCAAGTCAAATAATCAATAATTCTATCTAATAAATGTATTGATTCTCTCCTCTATCAAGCCGTGTGGGAATACAGCATTTTGGCTTCTCTTGATCAATGTATGTAGCGATAATTTTTACCTCTCATAAGAATGTAGTACGCACAGTTCAGGCTCTGGTAATATACTTTTTTTTATCTTGAAAATTTCCTGTTAAAATAAACAGATAAATAATGCTTTTTATAACTAAAGCAATTAAATAATAATAATATAATAATAATGGCATTTATATAGCGCCTTTTGACCGAATAGGTAACAAAGCGCTCATGATTCGCTGCAGGTAGATCGTCACAACCATTTCACTTCACTTAGAAGTGCTTCCGTAGAGCACATTCTATCGGTACTTCGGTTGTAATATTAACCCTTAGTGCAGCTTCCCAGAACCTGGGTGGGGCAGACTCATATGGACAAATCAAGTGACAGTTTTAGATGCAGGAGGAAGACCGGAGTACCCGGAGAAGAACCTGCGGAAGCGAGCATGGACTGAAAACCAAATGCACATAAAGCGCCGGGAGCGGGACTCGAACCCGGGACCTCATTGGTGCAAGGCGAGGGTGCAACCCATTCCTATGCAACCATCTAGCATAGGAATGGGTTGAAGTAAAAATATAAATTTATGGTTGTATCTAACATCTATCTGTTTTATGTTTGCACATACCTTTAACTTTGCACAACTCTCACCATCTTACAAAACACCCTTTACCACTGAACATTTACTACAGTTGGTTTATTTTTATTACTTTTTCAAATTTAGATAGTAAACATATAAAGTATTTGATTTAAATCATATTACTTAACAGTAGAAAGTGATAACAATAAAATAATCCATGTAACACGATATTCAGTTTAAAATCTTATTGACAAAATCATTCTCTATCTTTAACACCAACTACCTTTTGAAGAAATTAGTTTTACATGTAAGTTTACTCTTCTTGACTTTAAGATCCATTTTAAATCTATGTAATTGTAAATGTTTAAAATGTATTAAAATTTTATTTACAAAGGGGACAACCATAAATACAAAGAAAAACTATTTATTTTGAAAATTATCTATAAAAACCTATAAACTAAACTATCAACAGGCTTTGGACTTAAATTTAAAAGAATATAATATCTTGATATGTATCTTTTCTATTATACATTTTGACAATTTAGGTATTAAAGGATATCTGCTTATATTCAACTTTTTAAATCATTTTGTAACACATATTTTACAGTTGTACAATTCTATTATGTAAGAGTCAGATCCAAAAATAGCTGTAATATGACCTTACCTTTGAAATTAATTTGTCTTTCATTGGAGTTCCATTCATGATTTTGTTAACATTGTTATTTGTAAAAACAGACCTTCATATTTATAGCTACTATACTAAAATTACCTAAATACCTTGACAATAAGGTGGATATTGAATATTCAATGCTTGTTAGTTATATCTAACTGCTTATAGACTCTCAGATAACAATTTTAAACAGGCCTGTATGGACAGTTGGAGGAGTATGCATATAGGTCCTCTGTCATAACCCCATTTAACAATTTTGTTGTATGATGTGCACATTAAGCGAATTGGTGTAGGCTCATGGTTGATTTATCTTTTTTTTTAAACTTTTTGATGACAGTCAATTGACATTCGTTCATTCGTTTCACTTAAAAAAATGATCAATTGTATTCAAAATTCGAGTGCTGTGAAGTAGAACAACAGTGGTCACATGAGTGCAAGACAGTCATATCTGAAATTACTGTTATATGTGATATTTATTTAACCCCTTAATCTTGATATTAGAATGTGACAAACCCCACAAAATTGTCCACATCAGTGCCTCTTCAAATGGTTCTACAGGTGATGGTGCCTAAGGCTATACAAAATACAGTATACAAAACAATTTATGGAAATAGCAGCTATTGCAGATATGACTTTCTTGCACTCACATGAGAAACTGACCTTATTCATATGAATATTTTCATGATTGTGGAAGTACAGTACTTGAAAACTCAACAGTGGCATAACTAGAAATTCTCATCTGAGGGGGCGAGCAGGGGCTAAACAATTTTGTAGGGGGGGCAAAAAAAAAATTTACTCAGACCCAAAAAGGTACACCCAAATTTTTTTCATGTAGCAAATCACCTAAAATTTTGCTTACATTTATGAAAATCCAATTTTTTCTTCCAAAATGAGCTATTAGGGTGCAAATTTGTGTTGTTTTCTTAATAAAATATTAACAAAAATTGCGCCATTATGCATAGTGGGGGGGGGGGGCAGACATTTTATCAGGGGTGGTGGGGGCTCCTGCCCCCCCACCCCCCCTCTGGTTACACCACTGAAACACAACCATTCTGAGCAATGACAACCAACCAGAACTGTCGGCCGCTGGCAGTCATAGACACTGGTTGTGTTTTGAAGCAGGCACTAAAACATCTTTATAATAAAATTGGACATATGAAAATGCATCATGAAATAAATCATCTATGAATAGAGCTAGATTGTTATGAGAGTGTAAGAAAGTTGTAGCTGCAATAGCTGCCATTTTTTCTCTACCCATATTCCAATTTATTTTGTACTTAAATATTTTAGAAGCGTAATATCATGGCATTTCGAAGAACTAATTACCCTCTTCCCTGTAATAAAATTTTCGCTGGTTTTCCATAGAATGGAATTATAGAATTTTTCACTTGTTTATTTGCAATGTGAAACTTCCTTGAAGAAAAATAAATCTTATAATGTGAATGTTGTATTCCGTATATAGATTAAAAAATGTAGATAGTACACTACACTTTAAAGAAACATAATTTAAATAAAATCCCACTTCTGCAAGTCTTCAAAGTAAGCTCACAGGAAAAGAAGTCTTAATTTAATTTGATGCCTGCCTGACAATGACATTGAAGATATCTACATATAGCTGTCAAAATTATACAATAAGCTTTAATATTTGAAAGATATTTGCAAACTATAATGTCCATCTGTGGCTAGTGACCGGATGCAAGTACATATTATACATTGAGATGTATTAAGATTATTTTCATCTTTTAATGGAGAGGTCAGTTAGGATTATCTTGAAGGAAAATTGACCTTGAGCAAATTAATAGGAATTCAAAGGCAGCTGTGGACGATAACAAATATAGAATATATTGTGTCTCAATTAAAGGTGGTTTCAGAGTAGCTGTCGCTGCGGCAGATGATCGAGCATTTGCAATTTTGATATGTCGTCATGTAGCACGACACATTTGCATATTTGCCGCAGTGGTCTGTTGCAAGAAAAGTTGAATTTATTCCAACTCAAAAAAAACACCCATGTTGTTGCGACCATCATGACAAGGTAATTGATATATCGGCTTGTCTTATGACAAGCAAAATGTTACAGATGGTTGAGTTTGCACACTTGAAATTGTTGACATCACGTTGGTTGTACAACCACATGACAGGGAATTCTGAAACCAGCTGAAAGCTGGCTTACACTGTGACGAATAGTGGAACAACAAGCAACAATATCCTGTGAATGATACTATTCCTTTGTAGCCATTGTCCAGTTTATGTCAACAACCAATGACAAAATCACAACAGCAAGACACAAAATTGCATCAACTGAAGCGACGTTGGTTTGCGGAGAGTGACGAATATTGAAATTCGATATTTTTATCTTATTAACATTCGTCACCTTACGTTGGCCATCAAAGTGTGAGCCAGCCTTTAAAAAGTCTTTAAAAAAGGAAATATTCTTAAACATTAACACTTCTTTGCCAGTATCACCAATGCATATCTTGAGCATATAGTCTTCTGATTTGTGCATCTGAATAAGCCATAAATACGGACTCCTGTAATTTTTACTTTTTTTAAATATTTGCCCATGACTAGTCCATCTAGATGGACCTCACAAGCGAGCGCCGTAGGCGTGAGGTCCATCAACTTACACACCAAACCCCCTGCTGGGTTTCTCCTATAGAAAATTGGTGACCAGTCAATTCTAGCTAAACAAGTAGAGGTATTATGTAATAGATGGTTATATTTGACTCAAGACTTGAAAAATAAAAGAAATGCATAGGTTTTGGGTTATGACAAACTGCCCCTTCTTGAGTTACAGGGTAGTATCATATTTCACTTGCCTTGGATTTCCAAGGCAGGATTTGTTGTAAGTTGATGGACCTCACGCTTCGCGTTCGCTTGCACGCTTCGCATTCGCTTGCACGCTTCGCGTTCGCTTGTGAGGTCCATCTGGATGGACTACCCATGACAGGATATATATAAGAATTAAAATAGGGACATATGATCCCTGAAGGTCGTCCAATAATTGAAGTGGCGTCCATTTCCAAGTTTCGTATCTCTACATATTTTGTTCACAAGGTGATGCCAATTTAACCAAATGTTGAATAAATCATGTAAATTAGGTAATTAACATATGCATATTATGCGCTGTAAATCTTATCAGTTTGAGATTTTTTTTGTTTTGTGATATTAATATCTATTATGAAGCAACACAAACTGAGATCCAATTGCTGCAAATTTTTGTTTGATTTCATGTAACTGTGCAGCATTTAACATCAGCGAAATTTTGTTTCATTATTGAAGAAACAGTGCAACAAATACTAATTTCAAATGTAATTATTGAAAACATTCAGACCAAATTTTGCCAAGTGTATTCATTGCATACTAGGTTAGTACATGCAAAGTTGAATATAATTAAGTTGTTGAGACAAAAGGACATATTTAACAAAAACACTTTTCATAATAGTATTTACCATCCTGCAATGCTCAATGTGATTCAATATCAAATTAGTACACAAGTGTGAAATAAAATGCATACATTTGGCAACAAATTCTTTCCAAAAAGTCTTATCATTGTTTTTGCAGTGCAGACAGACATTCATCGTATTCAGTTTCATCAGAAGCTCTTATTTATGATAGACAACTTTAGGCAAACATCCTTTCTATATTGCCCCTAACTACCCTCTCCTTACCATCGATTTGCTCAGCAAATACTAGGCAGATGTAGAGATGAACTGTCACTACCGGCCGGTCAATACACACTGGACGTCCACTTGACCATCCACATGCAAAATTATACAACACATTAGCCGCTGCTAGTCTCGTTAAAGTTGACAAAGGTAACAGTGAATTTGCAGATCGATTATTTGTCTCTGAAAACATTGCTACATGGCGTGAGATTTCTACAGTTTGATGGTTGTTGAGTTAATTTGTCTGACATGCAAATGTCACAATGAAGAATGAATGTTTTAACATTATAAGGAAGAGAAATGTGTGAAAACCGCACCATTGAATTTCAAATTAAAACAGAGAGATTTTTAAATTGCTTTTAAGCAATAGGTATTCACAACATTGACACCCATTTGCTGAATAATTGTGGAGCAATAACATTGTCATAACCTAACTCTGGCAAGGATTGGTAATTTGACTGAGAATGCGGCTATTGAGTCAAGCACTGTTCTTTGATTACGCAAAATTTGGCGGAAAAAAGTAAGAAGCGTATTGTGTTGTAGTCAAATAATAGTAGCGTACAGCTGGGTCGCTACACACAGGCATGGCAAATTGTTTGACAATTGTTAACATGATTGAAAGAATAACTTCCTGAAAAAAACATTGATCAAGAATCAGATGTTTCTCTTAAATTTATAAATTTCATAACAGTTTGTTTATTGCTAAATATTATCAGCATCTCCAACATTCCTGTGTGTCTATGTCAAAATGAAAATATTATCCAATCAATCTCAAAATGAATGTCCAATAAGATTAGCTTTGATTTTCAAATTTAATCTACTTGCAAACGCAATATAGCCAGTGCTTCCTGGACTTTTGAGATACTATTTCCTGGATTTAGAGATGCTACTGACCTCTGATAACCAATCAAGTTTTCATTTATTTGCAGTCATTTATCAAGTAGAAAATTTAATTCAAACCAACACATTTAATAACAGTAACTTTTAACGTTGCAATGTTGCTTGAAATCACTAATTTCAGTAGATTAATTGTTTGCTCTTAAAGCAAACTTTAACCAATTTTTATATTTGACCTCCTGTATTGGCTGTCATTTGGTTTTATACAAATTAGCAAGGAGTTGACAAATTGTTTCCCCTACTTATTGATAAGTTGTTTGAGAGGTCATCAACACCAAATTCTAGAAACAAAAAAAACAATTTTGTCTGGGTCAAACCACATATTTAGTAGCTAATATAGTGACAATCTGTGAATACATCACAAGTATATAATTCATTTATCAAATTAGTTTAAATGCACTTGATTTGTGCTTGACCTGTCCCAAGTTTATTTTGAAAGCCAGGGGCACTAAAAACACTCCTGATGTTTTGGGTTAATTGGCTATCACTAATTAAAGTAAGGTAAAGGTAAAAAAGATGGCAAGAATTTCACAAGACGGAGTGCCCATCTCTCTTTCAAATCAAAGCGTTGGGTTGGAATTTTCAAAAAATTAAAATAAAGACATAGGAAATTGGCTAAATATTATAAAACTTATCAAAATTATCATGGAAGGGTTTTCTTTAAATAAAAAATAGGTTTTGGTTCCTATTCCCTAAACTATTCACTTTATGACTAATTTTGTGACATGTGTAAACTGCCATTAGAGCTATCTTAAAGAATATCATAAAGCTTAAAAGCTTTAAGTTTACACTCAACATTTTCGATTTTTTTTATCACATTTCACAACCTACTTCTGATAACTTTTATTGTACATCCATGCATAAAATAACCACATAGAACACAATGAAAATACAATTCTTGCAGGTGTATTCATTTTAGTCGATAACTTCTCCAACAAATCCAAGACGTCACCAAAAACCATTTTGAGCACACCAATTCCAAATAAGAACAGACATGTTGAAAGATTGATTTTGCTATGAGAGTGAGATATCAGTGATTACTAAATTGAAGTAGAGACTTAGATAGACAAATTTAAACACAGAATGCGCAAAACAATGAGGCCTACCTCAGGGTAATTGTGACCTAATAATCAGCATTAAATTGATCATTGATGAGACATGCTGATAACACATCTTAACGGTTTAGAGTGTCTAGCTGAGAATGAGTACCACGCAATTATTTCAAATTGGAGTTAAGCTTATATGCAGTCACTACAAATTCATATAAATGTTCAATTTTTGGATGAGTTTGTGATCAAAATGAAATTGATCATTTATTGCCATATTTACTTACATTCTGCATGGTTTAGTAAAGAATTTTCCCTCAAAAGTCTTTTAAATCAAGTCATTTTCACTGGAATTTCATTCTAATTAAGTGATGGATAATTGTAGCTTTGCTGTTCAGTCTACTTTAAACTACATTGGAATGGCTTTTAAGTCCTAGTTTTTACTTTCATGTTAAGCATTATCTTTCACACTTTCTATAGCTTAAAACCATGCAACTTGTTGACAAAAAACACAGGATTTTGTGCCACATTTACAATATTACATGCAAGATCATGGTTTCATATGTAAAAATACAGTAACTCTTACATAAACCATTTGTACATATATCATTTTAGCTAGGTTTAGGAATAGTTTTAACTATTAAATATGAAAAGGCAGTATCTATAGCATTTAGTGACTGGAGATAATGTCTTTTTACTTCTGAATGTAGCTATTTAAAGCCTGTGGGCATCGTGTCTACATTCACAACAAAATGAAATATAGCCAGAATCTTTGAATAAAAAAATCATTACTTTCATGATCGGGTAGAAACAGAAAACATGTTGTGCTCCAGATTCAGTGGAATTATTTGGTTTTAATACCTACTTTAACAATCATGATTTAATAAAATATAAAAAGTCTTGATGATTTGGAAACAGACTGCCAAATTGAATTACTCTTTTTTAATTAAGAATGCTTGGTTCCTTTAAAAAAGAAGCATTTACTATATCTTTGTTTGATGGGGAAACACCGTAAGCATCCATCTGTTAACGACAGAAAATTTGAGAGGAGTCTGAACTAAATAGAAGGATTCTTGTGTACAGAAACATCCTTTATAACAAAGCTGTCGCCTCAAGTAGAAACATTAACAAGATGAAAATGAACAGAAAATCCCTTGACCTACAAAAATGATTTGCTTCAATGTTGAAAATGTCTAGGGCCTTTGTGCGCTATATTAAGAATTGTGTTTTAATGATGTATCAAATTTTCAAGGTACATAAGTGGTTTTAAAGTAGTAATGATTGTTACAATATAGTTAAGAGAGAAACAGGGTTTGTGTCCATGTTTGGTCAGGTTTTAAGTTCTTGCCAAACATGGACATGAGTTCTGTCCCTCTCCTAACTACCTATTAGCAAACATAACTAAACTAATGTAGCTCAAATGAAAAATGATGACTTTACTGGAAGTTTGTGATGAATGGTCACATATTCGATTTGTTTAACACAATAGACCAATTCAAATGTTTTGTAAATGCATAACAAAGCATTTTGTATGCTTTTGTACAATAATTTGTTAATCAATTACTGATTCTATTCACTAGAATCAATATAGATAAACATCACTTTGGGGTTTGCAATCGGTAACATTTTCATGTTTACACGAGCAAAAGCAAAAAGTCAAGGCTTTTTTGCTTTCAAATTCCCTGTATAAGACAATAGACTATCACATACTTTGATTGACAGATATCTCTGTATGATAACATTAATTTTATATTTCTTTTGTCAATTACAATGTTGTCAACTGTTTAAACTAAGAACCTTTGGGGTTTGCAATTGGTAACATTTTGTTCATGTTTACACAAGCAAAAGCAAAAAGTCGTGGCTTCTTTGCTTTCAAATTCCTTGTATAAGACAATAGACTATCCCATACTTTGATTGACAGATCTCTTTGTATGATAACATTAATTTGATATTTCTTCTGTCAATTACAATGTGGTCAACTATTTAAACTAAAACCTTTGTCGTTTAATTAGATAAATTATGACGCATTTGAACAGACCTATTGTATGCTTGTTTTGTTTCTTTAATTCTTACCTATGTTATTGAGGTCGCGCTCAAATAATTTGAAGACAAGAAAAAAAAACCACCATAATTTTGTTATTGCCTCCCATTTCCCATAAGGTCCCTGAAGACCAAATTTGTACCTGCTAAACCTAATTCTGTTAAAGTCTTTGAATTTTATTATTCATGAATGTTTCAAGGGACTTTATTCTTTACAAAAGATCTATTTTGAAATGTCACAGCAAACAAAATAAGATCCGATTTTATTAAATTTCTTATCTTATTTCAAATTAAATCAATGACTGAAATTGAATTAAAGTACTTTAACACCAGTTTCAGACCAAATATGATAAAAATAAAAATAATTCACTCTATGACACAGTTTTCTTTCATTGAATAAGCTTTCGCACAAGACAGTTCTTAGTGTTGGCTAATAAATTGGAAAGGACTATGGAGAATGTGTCTGCAACATATTATCTATGGTTTCTGATTGACTATTCCACAAGGCTGTAATGGACTGAAACGCCTTGATGTACAGTACATTCAGGCATTTATGTCGGTGTCTGGCAGCTTCTTTAGCTAAAACTCGGTCACTACAAAATGACAATAACTTGTTAAACGTTTCATTGCCATGTGCGACAAAATCAATTAATAAAATCAACTTGCAAGGCCCATTAGAGAGACATCCTTCCTTCCTAAAAGTAGGTTGTAACTAAGGAGACAAATTACTGGGTAATGTTAAATGAACAGAACACACCACACTGCAAAATTCCTAAAGCCTGGTTTACACAGGGTCACAAATGTGGACATAAAACAATGACAATAGATTGTAAGCTACGACAGACTATGGTGTCTAGCGAGGGCAAGTCAAGTCAAGCATCAAGTGACATTAACAGACAATTACTGGCAGTAAATACAATTTGAAATCGGCAGCTTTACGTCACTTATTGTTGGACCCTTTCCAGCATGAGTGAGCCTGCCTTTGACAAATAATAGTTCAAAAACAAATGATGCAATGTACTAAAGATGAACTATGAACGTGAAAGTTTAAATTAAAATTGTTGTTAAAGACACAACGATATTTGTTGCTCGGTTTTGATTTTACCCCCGGGGGGGGGGTACTCAAGTTTGGTTTGGGTAGGGACGTGCCGCAGGGAAATTTGAAAAGCCACCCATCCAAATACCAATTTTCAAGAAAAGGGACCCATCCATATACCAAATCTTCCAAATTTTGAGTCAAGTTTGATCAAAAATTGCATTTTTTTCGCCCAAATTTGCGCTATTTTGGCTAAAGTTTTGTGAAGAAATGTCCAAATTTGCGCCATTTGGCGCAAATTTTGGAAAATTTTGAAAAGTGACCCATCAAAATACCACATTTTGGGAAAAAAAAGGACCGATTGAAATACCAAAGAGCCTGATTTTGCTACCCGAATTTGCGGCACGTCCCTATAACCACTTTTGTACTAAGTACCCCCACCGGGATTTTACCCTGAACAACCTTTTAGCATTTCCTGGACCGAATGTAAAATTTCCCGGACCGGTAATATTCTTCCAAAATATATGTTCACAACAATAACCCAATTTTCTTATATTCTCATTGAAATAATTTCTCCCATTATATCCATTACCATTTCCTATGTTCATAATTGAGATATTTTGCCTGTTAATAACAGCTTGTTCATGGGGAAACCCCTCATTAACAGATATATTCACACCTCACAGGCAAGTCTCTTTTGTCTACTTGAAAATATGTGATTAAGGGCTTAGCCAGGCGTGCATGTAATTTGGAATGCCTGAAATAGCATGCTTTGTGAAACACATCGGTGTTCTGTATTTTAACAAATAACGTCAAATGTTAAGAGCTGAGGATAAGTTCTGAATGGTTTACGAGCAATTATTGTTGAAAGAGCAATGTGACAAGGAATAAAATATGGAACTCTTTGGGTGCAGGGATAAATAAAAGAGCCCATGTAATGAAATACATCGTCCATGTGACTGAAATTTCCTAGCTACTATTAAATTGTGTAGAACGTACTTGTACATGTGCGATCAATAAATCATCGATTGCGACTTATTCCGTGTAGTTCAATTAGACCCGGACTCCTGGTTTTGGGGGACACTCAGTCTCATTACACCCATATAAGCCAATGTGACCAAACAATCGGTACAGGCACATTCTTGTCATTTTCATCTTTAAAAAATATGTAAAATACCATGTTATGAAAATTGAAATTAATAAGTCAGTGAACTTTACTCAACATCCATATGTCAAGTTATGTTCTGTCACAGGTTGTCACAGGAGGGCTGGAACCATGCGGGCTGTGTGGACTTTGGCCACACCACTTTTCAGCCAGAAAAAAGAACAAAATTATCCGTTTTATTATAGTCACCTAGAAATTATAACCACAAAATACTGTACAAATTTGTTTTTAGTAACTATTGTCTTCTGAGACTTAGTTGTTTCTTTATTCATGTTATTTGTGGCAGCATCACTTTTATTTTCCTTCCGAAGCCCGTGGGTTACCATGGAGTAAATGATAAAACTAAGAACAGATGAACACATTCAAAGAGGGGTAAGTATTTTTACACGTAGTGCATAAGTGATGCTTGCTGCTTTATAGCCTGTCTTGCTTACATTCACATGAATTTGATAGAAAATAAGAGTGTGCAGGTTATATAACAGTGTGCAGGTATCAAACATGATTTGATCCCAGGGTTAAAAGCCTTTCATGGAAATGCTCAGGGCAGTAAAGCTAATGATGCGACAAATACTATCAACAAATTATTAATCCTAGCGCTTCTTACTCAAGAGAAGGAAAACACTGACAACAAGCAAAGCAAGGTCGCTTGTGCTTTAGCATTTTCAAGATGTAACCAAAAAGTGCGATATGATCATATATTTAAAAAAGCATGCATGAAAACAAAAAAGGAACCTGGCTATATAATGGACACCATGCCACATGCCAAAATACACAGGGCAGTAAAGGCAATGAGGCGACAGATATTGTCTACAGATTATTAACTTATCACTTCTTACACTAGCTGACAAGGTCTCTTGTGCTTTGAATTTTTAGGATGTGCACCTAAGTGCAATAAATGCCCATATATAAAAGGTGTAAGTATGCATGAAAACAAAAACACACAATTGATATGGATTTTATGACTGTTTAGGCCAATGCAATGCAACGTTTACATGTTAAATTTACATTAAGGGTATCAAAATTGTTAATTTACAAACAGATTATGCATCCTTTAAATAGAATTTCCTAATATTTATTTGTGTTTAGGGCTGTTAAGTGTATGGATCACAAATTCTAATGAAATCCAAGCGCAGGGTTGTCATTCTTCACAACATTGCTGATACATTACAAACGAAACTTATTAACCTAAATTGCATAACAAAATTAAATTTCTAATGAACTGAGCAGCACCCAACTGAGAGGCAAATTAAGTAAACTATATACTGGTAAGGAAAAACATCACGTGTTGCCCCAAAGCGATGTGAACTGGAACCAGAATGTATCATTTGATGGTTTGCAAAAAATGTGTTAACTGCGGCGAACAGAACAAGCAAAGACCTGTTATCAAATAATGCAGTGAGTCTTTTTACACTCTAACAGTTTAGTTACGCGTGCTGATGAAATAGGAGAGCTGTGTACAGGTGGCAAATTTGTCTTTCAGGAGACAAATAGCCCTTGTTATTGTTTGGGATGCATGTGAAGTATGAAATAGGATGGGTCCTGAGGCAAACTGTAATGCCTGCAAAATTGACAAGCTTGAAGCTTTAGTTTCATTTAGAAAAAAATGCAGTTTTACAGGATAGCTGTTACTTTGGAAGAATAAATTGAAATTATAAGGCGTGCTATTTTCTTCAATCATATGGCGGAACCACCAAAAGAAACAACATTCTTGTATATACAAGAAATGGCTATAACAAGTTATCTTCAGAGTGTTTTCTTATGTGATGTTTGGTACAGTTAATAGTATGGAAATTAAAAACAAAAATAACAAGCTACTACAAATAATGAAAAATTCACTTAAAAGAAATTCACAAAATGACACTATTTGAGACTAGAACATATAACAGTAAATATGTTGTATGTACCTCGATGACATCACAAATTCAGGTCACTCTTCCACAAACTGCTGGTACATTACAAATGAAACTTATTAACCTAAATTGCATAACAAAATTAAATTTCTAATGAACTGAGCAGCACCCAACTGAGAGGCAAAGTAAACTATATACTGGCGAGGAAAAACATCACGTGTTGCCCCAAAGCGATGTACACTGGAACCAAGATGTAGCATTTGGTGGTTTGCAAAAAATGTGTTAACAGAGGAGAACAGAGCAAGCAAAGACCTGTTATCAAATAATGCAGTGAGTCTTTTTACACTGTAACAGTTTAGTTACGCGTGCTGATGAAATAGGAGAGCTGTGTACAGGTGGCAAATTTGTCTTTCAGGAGACAAATAACCCTTGTTATTGTTTGGGATGCATGTGAAGTATGAAATAGGATGGGTCCTGAGGCAAACTGCAATGCCTGCATAATTGACAAGCTAGAAGGTGTAGGTTTATCTCATTATCTCAGGAAGGTTTCATTTTTACAGAATAGCTGGTTGAAGGTATAATTTCATTTGGAAAAGCTTACAATTTTGCAGGATACTTGTTATTTTGGAAGAAAAAATAGAAATTAAAAGTCATGCTATTTTCTTCAATCATTATGGTTGAACCACCAAAAGAAGCAACATTCTTAGAATACAAGAAATGGCTATAACAAGAGCGTTTTCTTAAGTGTGTTTGGTACAGTTAATAGTAAGGAAATTAAAAAAAAAATACGCTATTACAAATAATGATCAAATACATTAAATGAAATTCTCAAAATGGCACTATTTGATACAAGACAACATTACAGTATATGTTATAGGTACCTCGATGACATCACAAATTCAGGTCACTCTTCCACAAACTGCTGGTACATTACAAACGAAACGTATTAACCTAAATTGCATAACAAAATTAAATTTCTAATGAACTGAGCAGCACCCATCTGAGAAGCAAAGTAAACTTTATACCAGTAAAGAAAAACATCACGTGTTGCCCCAAAGCGATGTACACTGGAACCAGAATGTATCATTTGATGGTTGCAAAAAATGTCTTAACTGCGTAGAACAGAGCAAGCAAAGACCTGTTATCAAATAATGCAGTGGGTCTTTTTACACTGTAACAGTTTAGTTACGCGTGCTGATGAAATAGGAGAGCTGTGTACAGGTGGCAAATTTGTCTTTCAGGAGACAAATAGCCCTTGTTTGGGATGCATGTGAGGTATGAAATAGGATGGGTCCTGAGGCAAATTGCAATGCCTGCAAAATTGATAAGTTTAAAGGTATAATTTCATTTGAAAAAGCTTGCAGTTTTACAGGAAAGCTGTTACTTTAGAGAAATAATCTAAAATTACAGGACATGTTACTTTTTCTATCTATACAGTTGAACCACCAAAAGAAGTGTCTTTAGTGCAATTTTCTCAAATTAACCAAATAAGTAAACCCATCCATCTTCGAGGCAAAGAGACTCTTAAAATGGGTCCAATTTTTAAACCTAAAAATATCCTTGAATATGAGTTGGGCGGGCTTTTGACCTTGAGTGGTCCTCATCCAACATTTCATAAAGTACACTGTTCTCAGGATTACAAAGGTATATTTTGGGCTTTAACAAGTGTTTAAACTAAGGGTTGCATACATAATTTAATACTTTTAGTTGTTCGTCATTTACAACCGTTTTTAAAGTTACGATAATATTATCCATATTGTTGAGCGCAGAAAGAACTAGCACATTACTATATTTTAAGTAAGTCTAAAACGGGTCATTTATCCAACCAATTTTGTTTTTCCCTCAAAATCAACTTCATGATTTCAACATGAAAAAACAGTCTCAAACAAACCTTAGTGATTACATAATTTCTTTGGAATATTTACCTGAAAATGTCCCCCCTTTTAATACTGCAAATGTTGAAGAAACAAATTTGAAAAGGAAAAGTAACATTTCTTGTTAGATTCTTGTTACACATTTTCAAGAAGAGAATAGCTTTTCCAGAGTTTTAATATGCTCCCCATTTTGGTTGCCTCTATTGCAAGTTGTGTTTTCTTTGTCAACACTGATGACACTGATGGATAGCAGTCATCAACGGTGCCATTCTTGTCAAATAAACTTTCTTCCGATATTCTTTTAGTATTTCTTTCAAATAAGCCGCCTATTTTACCCGTCACATGTGTGAACTGGTTATAGATTGGTATATGTGACTTAACACAAAGATTTGCATCATATGAGGGAGGATGGAGGAAGTTCCCATCAATGGTTTTACAGGAATAACCTGAAAATATCAACAAAATATGTGAAAAGGTACCTCTGTAATTACCATTGGAAATTTAAAGCTTTTAAGTAATGCTTGCAAGGGACAGGCCCATATTTGCCATAGATAGAGAGGGGTGGGGAACCAAATCAAAGTTAAAGACCTTAAAAAATTGTTCTCAAATTTTCTGTTTATGTTCCAACTTTACCACACAGAAATTAATCATTTTTTGAATTAGGTGCCTAATATAGGCCCAAACAGAGTTCTTATGAGCTACCAAATATTTGGTGCACTAGTCACCATTATTAAATTAATTAATATATAAGATGCAATTGTATTTTCTTATAATAAAGGCTTGGTGATGAAAACTCACTTTTTAATATTTTTATGGTTTTCATAACTAAGCCTCTTTTATTAATTAGAAATACCATTGGAATTAATGTACCAATGAATACTGATGGCACCAATTATTTTGTAGCTTAAAAAATAGAGAGCGGCCAAACAAAAGCAATAAATGTGACAACATGTGATTCATAGCAATGCCTTCTTT
>JXSR01S011971.1:14899-30379 GCA_000969725.1 Ophiothrix spiculata | reverse complement strand
CCCCCCCCCCCCCCACGGACGGTCAAAGCTGGTTACGCCCCTGCTGATTGTTCTTTTCATATGAATTTTCAAATTACATGGAATAAACCATTACTTGTTAAAATCTCTTTTTTAATGGATATCTAATACATATTTAGATACGGCCTTATGGCACTCCCATACTTATTTTTGCCGAAAAGTGTTTTTCCCTTGCCAGAATCGAGGAAGTGGACCATACATGTTTATTCCAAAGTATTCGATGAAAAACTTCTCCTGTACAATACTAATTTCAATCCGATAAAGCCGGGGTTAAAGCAGACAAATTTTAGACACAAAGACGGTACTCTCTAAACTAGGGACACTTACTTTTATATCGTATGTTGTTATTGACGATGAACCTTTCCAGAGATTTAAAATTTGACGTCTTAAAAACATGCCCTATTTTAAATTGGTTTTTCCGACATAATTATGATGATGACTCAAAAATCATCATTAAAACCACAAAGTTTTATGATTAATTTAGGGGATGTATATCCCTTGTAAACTAAACAAAACGCATTTTGAATAATTATCATAATAGTAATACCAGTATGTCACAAATGACATTAAAAAATCTTGTTTAACATTTAAATTATAAATCACTGAAAAGATTCATAGTGATTTAGTCTATAGGACTAAAAAGCTAAGTCTCCCCATTCTAGAGTGTAGGGATTTTGTTTGAAGACAACACATTTTCACGTTTTTTTTAAGTTTAAATCTTGGGTACTCTCTTGAAAGATTTGAAATACAAAATTGCCCATAAAATCAAAACGGTCTGACCGATTCAACTGAAATTTGAAACTTAAGACCTCTTTAGTGGTCATCTTTCATATGACACTAAAAACGAAATTGTGAAAAATCGGACCAAGCTCCTTAAAACAGATATACTGTATTTTTATTATTTTAACCCTTGACTGACATGTACAAAGTTAGAGGTGGCAACCTCTTCCCCTCCCAAACCACACCCCTTGCTAATGGATGACTCGATCTTTGTCGCATAATCAATGTGTATAATAGTTCATCCATTGGGGTCGTTTTCATTGAAGGCAGGGTAAGTTGAAAGCTACGGGGTGGTTTCCACCTTTATAGAAAGAATTGCAATTTGGAAAAATATCTGTATAGTATAAACCTAGCTTGATTTCAATTATAAGATACATATTGGTTCGAGAAATACCAGGTTTAGGCCCAGAAATACTAGGTTTACATTGAATGGCATTTGTTAGTAAATTTAAAATGATTAAACAGTTGGTCCTCAGAATATTCTATGAAGCAGCTGTTCTATACAGAGTTCTACTACCCCGAGTAAACAAAATCCTAGGGTAGATGCCAGCATTTAGAAGAGCCAGATTGTAAACAGTGCTGAGTAATGATATAGAAATGGTAGTATAATAAAAGCCTTACAGCTCTGAACTAGAGCTAAATAAACCTAGGATTTGACTGATTTTCATGATGTTCAAATTATTGGAAAGAAGAGATACATGTATATGCTTATACCCTATTGTATAAAACAACTTTACTTTGGGCGTGTCAATTTCAAAATCACACGAGCGGTGGTAACCACCCTGCCCCCTTTCCCCTCATGATAACAAATGTTACAAAACTTGTCACGGTAAGACACGTGTTAAGGCATAAAATACAGTAAAAACCTGCTTTTAAATATAGTTATCGATTTATCTCTTCCTTGAAATGATTCAGCAACTATTCAAGTTTGAGTCAATGCATCATTTAATCAATCTTCACTCAATTTTTGTTTTTGATTTTAAGTATAAAAATCACTTAAATGTTTACACTCTGCGCAGAATATGCGTTGAAAACATCGATTTTGTTTTGGCTTACTTTTACGCAATCATTAATCTTGTTCAGTTGCACTTCTTGTGTAAAAAAAATGGTATGGAACAATGGATGGTTGATTTTTTCTAAATTGTCTATGTTTTGTAGAGAAACGAACTATTATCATGATATTTGATTTCTTTGCACTATTGTATATTCTAATCATCGTTGTGCATCAATTGGGTTCATATAACTTGACGTTACGCGTTAAAATAATCAGTCTATAATTGGACATTTTCTTACTATTTCTTGTTTAACTGCACTCTGTGTATGGCGTAAGGAAAACATGATGTTGGATTTCTTTATATTCTTGAACAATTTTATTGGCGTCAAATAAGATGCAATAATTAATTTATAAATAATAAAGGCAAGAATTTAATCTGAAATGAAAATGTATAATCTTAAATGTAATTCTGTAAGAAACTGTCACATACTCGAATGAAAGCTCATACGTGCTAGTAGAAAAAAGTTGATATGTTGAAACGGGCTTTCAGCACAACATTCACACATCTTTTTGGTTTTGAGTTGTCGACATTATATCCTCATCAGAAGAGATCCAGTAAAGTGAACCAGGGAGGGTATTTATATTAAGAAGAGTAAGGCTTAACTGAGTTTTATTGACACTGGAATAGTGTCAACGCTAGCTCTTAACGCTAGCATCTAATGCACAGAAATTGAATCAAAATGAAGAAAAATACATAAAAGCTAATAGTATCTCATAAGCAATTAACTCCTGTACATCAGCCACAATCGATTTTTGTTAATTCTTGTGGCCACCATACTTATTTCCGAGGATGAAAGGTTGTTGTCGAGTACCAGGTTCGACGCTATCTTAGTGGCAATAAAACGCAGTAGCGCATAAACCTGCACTGAACTGTGACCAATGATTGGAATTACCGTCCTAGTAATGGACTCTTCTGACTCACGTCATTAAGTTCACAGAGAGTTCAATATCCATACAACATCACTGTATCTCGTCTGATTAGGACATGCGCTAAATGTCGACAATTATACAATTCGAGTTCCTGTTTAAAATATATGTGTACCGCCGCGGCAAAAGGGTCCAGTTGTCGCCTCGTATATGTTGCTCCTTGTAGCATATCTAATGTATGGTATTTGTATACATCAGATATGTCGACAACTGGACCCTTTTGCCGCGGCGGTACACATATCAGTATATTCACTGTCACATAAGTAATGGTAAAAATCTGAATACTATAAATCATTTTGTGTTATTTTTCCGAGTGTAGTAATTTTATAAAATGTTATAAAAACTAATAAATTTGAGTATTTCAAGCGTACGCGTTTATGGAATTGCACGACGCATTATGCGATGCACAGAGTGCAACTGAACAATGAATGCGTAAATTTACTAATTGCCCTATGACATTGATGGCAATAAATCTTGGCTGAAGTTCATTTTTAGAGGGCATACATTTAAAAAGACGAAAATTGTTCATTCTATAAGCAGATGATGGACAAAGAAACTATCAATTTTAAAAAGAAACGGGAAGTATATATATCAGATTTTCCTGTTCTTTTTTGAACCAACGCTTTGTGATTTTTCAAATGTAACTGAAAACTAAATTTTGAAAGATCGTACCATGCTCCATTAAATAATTATTTTACGTGTAACTCTCAGTATGAAACTCATTTTAGCAATAAAGACATAATACACACAGCTAGATATATTTAATTTCATTGTTATTACTGTGCATGCGTAGTGACGATATGTGGTACATTGCCTGCTTTAGATTTTCTCAAACGACTTAACAATGAGCCGCCTCCTCCATTTTCATGACTATCTGTGCCATTATCAGCATCTCCAGAGTCATTGTTCTTTCTATTTAATCTTTTCCATAATGATCCACCTTCTGCATTCGGAGAAGGAGATTTGGATTCTCCTTGCATCGAATTGTCTACTTCTTGGGAAGGACTGATATTCCCAGACCTAGACCCTCCTCTAGAATTGGTTCTCACAGTAAGAAAGCGAAGTCCTTGTGAAGATTCATTTGGTAGACATTTAGCAAGCGTTGCAAGCGTCAAATATCTATTCCCGTGTGCTATTGATTTGAAGGACCGCCTTTGCTGTACTGGTGGCCTCGCCGGTTCTCGGTATGAAATAGTCTGCTGCTCAGAACAAAAACCTAGTAATTTATTAATGGTGTTCATGTTTGAATATTGCGAAGAGGATGCAACGCTTTTGATATTTTGAATACTGTTTTTTCGAGACAGTTCAAGTAGGGACAAAGCTGAGTCCGTTGACCTATTGTTCAATTGTCCAATCCGACGTTTCCTAGATTTAATAGGTTCATCATTTTGTTCTTCTGATAGTTCCGTATTTGATAAGACAATATCTTTATAACTTAACATTGGCAAAAAGCCTTTTTTATTTCCCTCGTCACACCTGTTTTTCTTCATGGCTGTAATTCGATTAGTTCCACTAAGATTAGGGAAGATCAACTGATGGACACGCTTTTTCTCCTGTGAAAGCATAGCTTCGTTGTATAATTTTTGGGCAGAATCTTCCGCCCATCCGTTAGCGTCCATGTGCATTTCTTTGTCACATATTTTGGGATTAGCGCGGCCTTCAACTTCAAGTATGAGTGCGATTTCTGCAAACCCCAGCATGGTTGCTTGTAACAAAGGCGTTCTGCCACTAATGTCGGCAGCATCGACACTCATTCCCCGGTCTCTCATAAGTCCAACTAACAGAGTCACTATCTCCACGTTACCATTAGTAACGGCGTAAAAGAGAGCTGTTCTTCCATCTTTGTCTGTTCCAGCAAGGTTGACAGCCGCAACGGAAGCTCTATTTAAGATCAATTCTACAATATCCAGACATCCACGCATGCAAGCATATTGGAATACACTGGTATCATTGTCATCGAGGTCCAGAATGTCAGCCTTGTGATTGAGTAAAAAACGAAACATTCGGTAACGCTTTTCTTCATTGGATAAGAAACACGCTATCATAAGAGCGGTTTGTCCCCGTCTATTGCGGGAGTTGATGTCCACGCCACTGCCAATGAGGAATTCGATTTGTTTATACCTCAAAGAGGCAACAGCGTCAAGTAAACGCTCTGTCATGATAACAATCGTGGATAGCTAGTTCAAATGGCTACGAAAATTTTTATTTGGCAGAAACGACCGCTTTAAGTACTGTTCAAAATGTAAACTTAAGGTGACATGACAGTTACTTTCTATACGGACAGAAAAGATCAAATCCATCAAATGTTACTGCAGTATATTTAATTCAACGATAACAGTTAGACTGGTTAATGAGGTAGTTGTTAGTATAGAACCAAACAATCTTGCAAATATTAAACGTTTTGGATTTTGCGATTAAAATCAGTTGAGATCAGTTCATCCAGTTTAATTTACCAGTCAGCAATATCGACGTCCAGACATGATACATGTGCATCACAAGAAGCATAAATGAATCCATTCAATAATCAACATGTCATCAAATCTATACAGTCTGTATCCGTATCTTTATCTGTATCTGCAGTCTTTGCAAGTAAATAACACAATTCATTGACAGTCGAGTTTTTCTTCTATTAAGCTTAATCTTCCGCCTATTAAGCTTAATCTTCCACCTTATGGTGCCATCAAATCTATACAGTCTGTATCCGTATCTTTATCTGTATATGCAGTCTTTGCAAGTAAATAACACAATTCTTTGACAGTCGAGTTTTTCTTCTATTTATATCATTAAGCTTAATCTTCCACCATATGGTGCCATCTGCTTAACAGTACCATGTCCTGTTGTTAAGTGACCATCAACTTAGACAAACCGAAATCAACGCATTCGGTTACTAAGTGCATCTGTATACACAAGACAGGGACACCCAATCAATGGCTGATTGATTTATACGACTAGAGATGTCACAATATATAGATGGATATACAGTTTATACATCTAGGAATAACGCAATAATCAATTGTAATGGAAATCAATTCCGTGATAAAATCTAAAAGTACTTGTGATATCAATAATTTAATTTCTAGGCTTTGATTACAAAATCGTGGTTTGCGGATAATAGTTTGATCATAACAAAATTAATCATGAATATGAAAATTTAATTTACAACAATTCTTTATTAAATGTCCTAGCTTGTTTCATTAATAATTGATTCACAATAAAAAACATATATACACAAAATATATCCATCATTTTCAACATTAACTTAAATAAGCAAAATCGATTCTTAGAGTTAACCCGTATATCTAAACAGGTAAATCAAGTACCAACTGACCAGCAGATTGGTACAACCAAGAAGTTACCATAGACTTCTTGGTACAACCAATCTTGTGAAATATGCATGAAAAAATAAATTATAGATACCGGGGATAACTCTCATAAAATTCAATTTAAGATATAAAAACTTGACGATTCGAAATTCAAACCCTTTACAAGAAGCATCTAATGCAAAATTATGGTATTATTTGGCTCTGATATGGTAAAATTCTATAACTTCAGATGCATCCTTTACCTTGTGACAGTTGTATATTTTAATAAAAACATATTCTGCTCATTTAAAATTTGTTTTTATAGAAGTACCAATTTAAAAAATATAGTTTTCCTAGATGGTAAGAGTATGTTGATAAGAGATATAACTGTCACAATGTAAAAGAATGTACCTGCAGTAAGATAGTTTAACCTTATGAGGGCCGCACTACAAAAATAGTTGAGAAAACATATCTTAAATAAATAACTTAAGTAGATGACGTTTGAATCTCTAAATAATAATCAACATGATTTTTGAAAAAGGTTTAATCTTGTATTGTATAAAGTACAATTTCAGTTACTGATTTTCACGTTGGTATTTCATTAAATTGCTTCATCATTTTCGACTGTATAATTGATTAGAGTCATAATATATTAATGGGTCTATTGAACGATTTTGTTAACTTATTTTAATTTTCTATTTATTAATATTTGAAAAAAAAACATATACATATTTTAAGCGTTATAAAATATGAGAAGTTAAATATATTCAACTCTGATAAAATTACAAGAAAACAAAATTTGCTTCTGTTATCGATTTATAATAATCTATACAAATCTATAAAGACAGTGTAAAGGGAGTTTTTAGGCTCCTGCTTAAACTCTTTCGGAAGCAATAAAATCATTATGCAAGATAAGTGGAAATCATTACCATATCGATACTTGTGTAGTTCCAATCATTATGCATTTTCTATTTCTTTGTTTCATATTATAATTTAACCATTTCGACGTAGGTACATTGATTAACCCCACTTATGACCCTTAAATTAAAAGTGCACTGTCTTTTTTATAAAAATAGAAGCAAAAAATAAAATGGGCGTGATATATAAGATGATATAACTTTATATTTGTTCTTCTTTTTTAAGAATGGCTTACGTAAGAGCTTATAACATTTAGTAGGAAAGAATATACCGGTAGACGTAGGCTTCTATTTCAACATGTGTATACTTTTTACTATTATTATTTCTAATTAATAGACATAGGTCGCTAAAATGCATTTTGTGAGGTTTAACCCTTAGGTTTTTTCTTTCTTTAGAAAACATAAGAAAAGAAAAATAGGCATATCTAAATAACCAGACATGGGATTTAATTTGACTTGAAAATACAGTATATCCGTTTAAGATCTGTGGATAAGAAAGTAATTGAATTCTACCCCTGTAAGGTTGCTTATACAACATGTATAACACTATAGTGAAACTTATTTTAATCGACACGATGCGTAAAACACTCAATAGAAATAACAAATGATCAACACGATGTTTGAAAAAGTAACAAATCTGATTATGGCCCTGTCATGACCAACTTATAGTTGCAATAAAACAATACAGCATTTTAGCATCATTGACATGTTCATAATCATAGCATTATAGCAAAGTCTTAAAAGTTATACACAAGTTCAGATAAGCGTCTTTTCTATCTACTTTTCTTTTCTACCATCAACCGGAAAGCTCTTCGGCACCAAAGTTTGCATACGTTGCAAATGACTTGATGTGTGACGACGCTGCATTATAGCAGAATGCATACTGCTCCTATAGTAAACAAACAAACATGCAAATAGAGAGGAGAGGTATACTAGGAGAAGATAATTAAGATTAAAGATTTGGACCGGTCAGGCCGGATTTTCGAAATATATATATTTTTTTCTATTTAGCAGATATTTAATTAAACAGAACCAGAAAAGGTGTAATATAACTGTTAGAAAAAAATTGAACAACCATTGTATCAATAGATCATCGTTCAACCTTGTTTAAAAATTAAACAACTTGTTCAGAAAATAAACAACTTGTTTAAAAATATAAACATCAGTTGTTGAATTTTTAAACAATATTGTGAACAATATTTTTAAACAAGGTTGAGCGATGATCTATTGATACAGTGGTTCACTTAAAACATTATGTTGTACGTTCTACTAAAAAAAAATTAGTAAAAACGATGTCTCGTTCTACTAATGAATGATTTGTACGGCATGACAAACGATGCTATATATATTGGTTAGGCATGCTAAACTTACGTGCTTTACCAACGAAATGATAAGTACGGCATGGATTTTACGAATTTCAAACCTGCCGTACTAACCTATAGGATCGTAAAAAATGAAGTCTCATCCTACTAATATTGGTTAGTTGGACAGGCTCAACAAAGGTCAGAACTCGTTTGACTGAATGAACGAATCAGTTGTACAAATGTGATGTACGATGCTTGGGCACGATCAGATACAGGAAACTGAAATAATGGCAAACACGTAATATTTCAAGTTATATTTGCTCTAAAATGAGCACTGGACAGCGCCACTGTTGTGTTGTGCAAAATCGTGATCGCACAAAATGTCACTCATGAACACAATATATGTAAGCTTAAGCCTCTCTCGTAGACTGTATTTGCCCCACAGTCTACGAGAAAACTCAAGCTTACACACAATGCACCCATGAATGACACTCCATGCGATCACGATTTTACACACCACAACAATAGCACTATTCAGCGCTCACCTTAAAACAGATATAACTTGAAATATTACCTGTTTGCCATTATTTCCAACTTAACAAATGTGTCGTCATGTGATAGCAACTTTTAACACCAACACTTTAAACAGGGTTTTTTAAACAGCAACATTTTAAACAGTGTTTTAACAGTGTAATGTGTTTTGAAAGGATTCTTGTATATTTGAATCGTTAAAACTAAGAAAAACATTTTACAAAAAGTAAAACACACATTTATTTGAGGCTCGTTTTCTATGGTCGGTCGGGTTATTTATCTGTTAGGCTTATGTGTATGCACCTTGAGAAATAAGGGCATCCACACTGTCCATATATTACGGTAAAATTTAACAGGGTATTTTACAAAACACTTCAAAAGATTTGGGTTTACTGGATAGTTTGTCAAAATATTGAGACGAAATAGGCTTGCTGACCTATCTGAAATGTGATATATCCATGATGGGGGAGGTGATACCTAGCAGCAGAGAGTATCTTAGAAAATTATTATATTTATATGGGGAACTAACAAATTAAAAAGTGGATAAAATGCTGAACATTTTATTCTAAACCGTTGTGAATTAAGAAACCGGGAAGTTATAAACTGATGTCAACAGTTGAAACCATTAATGTTACGCCAAGATGAAATGAGAACCTTACTTTGGAGTGGATCATCTCCGGGCGAGCAGATTTCAGCCATTTCACGGTGTTGTACACGTCCAATCGACCACCTTTCTTAATTTCGTCAACTACGGACTTCACACCACAAAATACTCCACATCGCGTCACTCCATCTCTGAAAGTAACACAAATACATGTTTTGCGTTACATTTACCATGCTAGCAATGGCCCCTACACTCTGGATTCTTTTATTTATGTTGTTCAAAAAATCTTTGTTTGACCTATAATGGTAGTATACACTTTTAAACTCTTTAAAAGTCCTGTACAGAACACCCCAATGAGCCTAAAGAACCATTTCTAAAAAGGTTCGATTATAGAACCTCAAAGAACCATTAAAGGTTCTATTAAAGGGACCTATGAACATGAATTCATCTGCAGTGCCTTTCAAAGTTTGCATGTTCGTATTTTTCAAAGTAAAAGCATTGTGTGTAAAGTTCTGAAGACAATGATATAATACAGAGTTTACCTATTTATGTTACAAAAATATTAACATTTTGAAAGTTCTAATAGGAACATTCAGGATTCTTCGCAAAAAAGGTTCTTAAAGGATCTTCAACATTAAAGTTTCTACAAGGAGCCTTTTCCTACGATAATGAATCTTAATTGGTTCTAAAGATAACCTAATGGACAGTAGTTTCTGCTACTTTGAATAATTGATTTATGCTTCCTTTAATTAGCTGATCTATCAATCCTTTTTATCCAATTTTCGTAATTTTTTACTCTGGTATGTATAAGTAAAAAAAGCGTTATTGCTAAACTCTGTCAATCGTGTAGTACAAACCAAGAAATTAGACGCTGTCACAAGATCTATAGCGTTTTGAATTATGACCAAATTAATTAAGACCAAATCACTGCGTACTAATATATATTTATGTATGGTCTTTGGTGATTTTGATATTGTTTTTGTTTTTGTTAATATTGATGCCACCACGAGGACAAACATTGGACACAAGGGTATATTGTTATGACCCGATCAATACGGATTAGTTTTTTTCTCCGAATGATCATATCGGCGTTCACCGGCTGCTTCGTTTGTACTTTATAGGGTATACTCACAAACGACTCATTGCAACCCTCGGCGTTCACCGGCTGCTTCGTTTGTACTTTATAGGGTATACTCACAAATGAGTCATTGCATGCAACCCTCTGCTCTCTGATGACATTTGTTCATGCCTGCATCATACCAGTCTCTACTTATACTGATGAGATCTTAAGGCTCTGTCACACATCACGAAACGTACGAATAACGAACTAATAACGTACACTGGTTTGGTAATTGAAATACATGTATATCGATTACCAAACAGTACGGTATGGTGATGTGTGACACAGCCTTTAGCAAAGATTGCGGCAACTTGGTAACCCCCCCCCCCCCCCCACCGGCTTCAGGCTTACTACTTACAAGCAAACCACTGCAATCCTCTGCTCTTTGTTAACATCTGTTCTCGTCTGCATCATACCGGTGTCTACCTTGGCAATCAGGTCTAGCAACGGTTGCGGCGAGTTCGGTAAATCACTACTGGAATCCCATTCAGAGAACTGGAAATGTTTCACTTCACGAACATTAGCCTTTGATAAACGTGCAGTTATAAAATTACGTAAACCTAATATAACACACCATCATCATATGATTTTCTACTTTAAGTCAGTTGACATGGTTGAAAACTTAATGTTGGTATTGGTGTAAATTATTCTTTGCATAAAGGCTTGGAGTAGGGCGTACGAATCGGACATGTCAATCCGCCTTTTATCTCGAACTAAAGGGGTTTAATCGCTTTTGTAAAAATGAGAATCACCTTGTCTGCAATGGCAAAACTGATTTACGCCACTGAAAATGAGTTCATAGCACACTTTTTAGACGTATTGTATTTCTTATAGTGGTGGCCTTCTAGGTTTTGGACATTTTCAATATTCCGAACAATCAAACTTGTCTAATACATACCGTGTCTTTAAAGCGCATATGTAGTGTAGTTTCCATGATTCGCCCATCGAGTTTATCAGACACAAATTCAACTTGCAATGGGTCACATGTCAGTTTATGTGCTTTTTTGCTCGGAATGTATACACCGCAGCTCTGCAAATGAATTGAAAACATTAACAAAACCAACTGCTGAATTGTAATAACTACTCCGGTATGGTTGAGATGGTCGACTTTTCAGATCCAAACAAATATGACAATGACAAACTCATCTGACTGAGATGACTTACCAGATCGACAATAATATAACTAACTTGCTATGGCTGAGATGCGTAACTTTTCAGATCCAAATATATATGACAATGACAAACTCCATCTGACTGAGATGACCGACTTACCAGATCGACAATAATATAACTAACTTGCTATGGCTGAGATGGTCAACTTTTCAGATCCAAATATATATGACAATGACAAGCTCCATCTGACTGAGATGGTCGACTTACCAGATCGACAATTATATAACTAACTTGCTATGGCTGAGATGGTCAACTTTTCTGATCCAAATATATATGACAATGACAAACTCCATCTGATTGAGATGACTTACCAGATCGACAATAATATAACTAACTTGCTATGGCTGAGATGGTCAACTTTTCAGATCCAAATATATATGACAATGACAAACTCCATCTGATTGAGATAACCGACTTACCAGATCCGCAATTACATGATAATGAGAAACCTAGTCTAAATTACTAACCTGCTCTTGCTGAGGTGGCCGACTTGACAGATCCACAATGATGTGACAATTGTAGTCATAAATCATTCGCCATAGGTCGTTTACTGTGTCTGGAAGTGGTACTTGCGTTGCGATGTATAACCGGTCCCTCTGGAAGCCCTGTATATTATGTTCAATTAAAAAAACCTAAATAATATTGTATATGGCTATGATGAAAGTAAGGGATAAATCTCGCTTTAAAAACCAGAAAAGAAAATGATGGAGAGATAACAAAAATGTTTAAAATATGACAATCTGAACGATTCGATCCGTATCTAAGACTTGTGACGTTTAACCCTCGTCTTCCTAAGGCCTAGTATCCATTGGCTGTTCGCATATTCCGTATTCCCTTGTCTCGTTTACTATTGTTTGTAATTGTGCGGCGCAACACAGACAATAAACTTCGTTCTGCTTGGTGATCATATCAGTGGCCTGTGTACGGCAGATACTTCTATTACCTGGTGCTCACCAAGTATGAACATGTTGATTGTTGGTGCTGCCACTTCGTAAGAATCATCTGTCGTACATAGGCCACTAGTATGATCACTAAGCAGAACGAAGTTTATTGTTTGTGTTGCGCCGCACAATTATAAACAATAGTAAACGAGACAAGGGAATACTGAATATGCGAACAGCCAATGGATACTAGGCCTAAGGGGGAGGAAGGTAACCACCCCCACCCCCGAACGGATGATCGCTGATTGTACCAAAACGCAAAACAAAGCGACCCTGAGCTTTTAGGTAATTGTTTTTTTTTACATCTTTTGCGGTCATTTTGACGAAACAAAATCGGGGGTACCACCTAAGATGGGGTTATGGTAGGCCGTCAAAGATGGCGGATAGGGGGTGCCACCTCGAAAATATTTATATTGCCATTTTGAAAAATATCTGCTATATGTAAAAAAAAATGTTAGAATTGTTGATTTCTTCATTTATTAGCAAAAAAACGACGAAAATCGGACATTTAGAGCATTTTTTTTAAAAAAAGTGGCAATATTAGCCAAAAGTCGAATTTTTCGGTCCGGAAATACTTTATGACGTCATAATTACGTAATGCTTCGACCGATTTTCAAGATCTTGGTATCAATACAAAGAAGAGACCCTACCCTATATTATAGTACCAAACAATATAACTTTAGGGGTCCCAATTTCAAAATCACAGGGGGTGGCAACCCCCACCCCTCTCAGGAAGACGTGTTTCAAAAAAGCTTAGGAAGACGAGGGTTAAGCAACATCGGATAGCACACCGACCGTTTCCAATCGCCAATCCAAAGTTCTACATAGTACATGCTTTAAAATTTGCGTATACTTTCTAGTACATGGCTCTGAATGATCGGCATGGCCGGGAATTATTCAAAACAATACAAAACAACTATATATATGCAATAAACTCAATTCAGTGATTTAAATAGTAAACAGTGCATCAACGTTTAATATCAGATAGATTTCAAAAAAGTCCTCATAGAGTGTATAACAAAAACAGGACTAGGCAGTCACATGGCAAATTTCTCTTGAAAGTTTGTATTGGTTATGGTAAAAACGCTATAATTATCATGATTGTCAAAACTGCTCGAAATGGTAATCAGTCATTTTTAAATATAAAACCATGATGACAATCTGAAAAATAAAAAAACCTTAACACTTTATTTGTTCAGAATGTTTGATACAAAATGTAATTAAAAATTATTCTAGAAACACCCAAAATGCCGTCTACCTGCACTGTGTATTCAAAATTTCATAAAAGGCCAAAAACTTCACTCCGTTCGTAATAATCAGGCAAAACTAAAAACTGAAAAGATGTGTGTTTTTTTCATAATTTGTCAGGATAGATTTGCTTCATTAAGGAAATTTTATCTTGTTAAAATCATTATAACAGTTTCTTAATAACTAATACTGACATGTAAGAAAAACGGATTGATAATTTGTCTGTATATATTAAACATACATACATTGCAAAATGCCGCATTGATGTAGTTATTACTGGTACCATCCTCTCCCATAGTCATTAGGTACGGTCTACTTGAGTCAGCTGAAAACAAAACAACCAAGCGTTACAAGTATTTTGATTTTTTAAATCTAGCCTAATGTTTGTAAATGTGCTACTCAAAGTTATTTATACACTATGAAAAAGTGCCAAAAACATGATTTCATGGTTGATGGGGGCGGAATTTACATAATGATACCTGGTGTACAGTGTTGAAGCACCATTTGTCGTTTCTTGACCAGGGGGGGGGGGGGCAATATTAAGATGCGGAAAAAGGGGTCAGTGGCTGGGAAAGGCCGTAGTCTTGCTGACCAAAAAGAACCAATTTCGGTGCTTTGAAATTTATAAAATTGCGGTACTTTAATGCAGCCACGTTTAAATTTTGCTCCAACACATTTCGACAATGATTGTAGTAACAATATGGTCAATGTGACTTACCCCGTTCTGGTTTAAGGGTCCCTAATTATCTGCGATGAAAACCACTGTCTTATAATGTTACCGTATGTCCCAGAAAAAACATAACAATCTTTGCGTTAAATGTTCTTGACTATTACATGCAATTTTACATACTTTCTTGCTATCCGTTAAAGCTGAGAATATAACATGTATTATCATAAGGTATGTTTGGAAGATTCGGTATTTGTTGATTTTCCTATCATTTTGTAAAACTCACATGGTATATAGTCACTAAAGCGATTCTTGGTTACATTTTCAGTTCTGTTGCCTCCTGCACATAGTGATGGTCCTAGTGGTGGGTATGTGCTGTGGAGTGTCTGAAAACATTTCTAATAATCATTAAAATCAGATTAAAACGTTTTAAAAAAACTATATCGTCGCCCCTCTACTTCGGAGCTGGTGACTATACGATTTTAGGCTCTTCTATCACAGCAATCTTGTCCCGGGAGCAGTCCCATTCTGGAGGCGGTGCGTATGTAAGGCTCGAAAGACCCCCTTTTTCAGCGTCGCAGTCACCGAAAGATCCCTATTTTGTTTTTCAATTGTATGTGCTCTCACCCAAAGACCCCATGATTTCTTAATTTTTCTCTCTCACCAAATGCCAAATTTCGCTCACCGAATGCCAAATTTCTTCACCGAATGCCGAATTTCGATCACCGAATGCCAAAAATCCGCATTTTTGACCACTGAGCCCTCATACTTTTGTATTTTTCTCTCACCGAATGCCAAAAATTATGTTCTCACCCGATGACCCCTCGTTTTTGAGCCTGTGCTTTCATCGAATGCCTGTCGGAGCGCGGGCCTTACACCCTTATCCATTTCATA
>JXSR01S011970.1:53496-63896 GCA_000969725.1 Ophiothrix spiculata | reverse complement strand
ATATCGTTAATGTAAATGATATCAAACTATTCGGCTCGGATACTATCACAAACATTGCGTTGAGTATATTTTAGTTTAGTCCCTGTGCTTATTTAATATAAAAATCATACTGAAAATCATACTGAAAATGAATCCAATTAGGTCGGGCTTGGAAATTCTATGCAAGTAAGGTGTAAAGAAGACGTTTTACTCTAGGGTATGATCATATAAAATTATAATCATTAATGTAAATGATATGAAACTATTCAGTGTTTTAAGTTGTAAAGTTAAGATTGAAATAGGTTGTTGTGAAGCTGAAAACATTTTGAAGAAAGCCCTGACATCCTGCATAGCATTCTTGGTACTTATTATAGGTCCATTATCTAATCAAAAGGTGATGTTTTATCATGTTTTGCTCATCAGAAAGTCAAAAAAAACATCCTGCTTTACACAAAGGCAGTAATCAAGAAAGGGCAGGCAGTGTGGCTTAGCACCCATAAACAGTTTATTTTTCTTGAGCCTTATTCTTCCATTAAAAGTTTATTTCCCTGCTCTTTGAGATGGTGTCTGGACAGATGGTGAAAGGAGTCGAACTAACACCCGGGCTAAAACCGTGGTCTGAAGTTTGTTTATCTTTCATGGGATAGTACTTTGATATGATCTGCAGGTATTTTAAAGGTGTGAATAAGAACTTATAAGCATGAAAGAAAGATGAGAGCTCAGTGGTTTCTTATTTCACAGTGTACCTCTATTGTGCCATCGTACCTATACCATGGAAGTTGGTGTCGGTAAGATTTTGTTTTTCCGCCGAAAGTTTTTTTATTTCATTTTTCATGTTTTTCTTTACCTTGTAGTAGTTTGGTAATTTTTTTTTTTTTCTTACTCGGGGGAAGATTTTTTTTTTCGGCGCCTTCGGCGGCAAAGGTTTTTTTTTCAAAAAACTTCCATGCCCCCCCCTGAGAATCAAATGATGCGCCCCTAAGCATGAACGAAAGATGAGAGATCAGTGGTTTCTTATTGCATATATATAGTACACCTCTATTGTGCCATCATATCTATATCTAGTGTGTCTTTTTTGTGTCATTGTGTGTGGTGTGGCTTCTTTCTTTCACAGGACAGAAATGTGCACTTTTATGTTTTCCTAGTTACATACGGAAAGGGTTATTATAGTATGGGTGAAAGTGATTGGCTTTGGAACTGATCTAGACTTAAGTTACAAAAGTTATAGTAAGTCAAAGTGACTGACAATATATTCTTAGATGTTCTCCCTCAGGCCTGTGAAAAGTTCCTTGTTGAAGTTTCATTAATTATAAATTTGGGACAATGGTGAATTAAGCTGGGTAGACAAGCTGAATGGACATTTATTATCAGTAAAATGATGTCAAAATCTTGGAAAATGATACACTTAGTGTTATTACTGGAAGGCATAAAGTTATTACAATTATGTATATTGTGCATAATTTCACCGTAAAGCACATTATATTTAAATATTGCTTACAATTTTCATAATTGACAAAAAGCTTATTGTGAACGTATGATGTGAACAAATATTGTAAAAGCTCTAATGGAGTTAAAATGCAATGAGAGCTAATGTTTCCTTCAGAGTGTTGAAATTCAGATCAGTTTCATAACTAATTTGAAAATGGAGGACAAAGGTAAAGTGATATGTCTGTCTTATTTTCAGACATGTGTTTTGGAGTTACTTGAGAGAATTCGATTACAATAGAGCTAATTGCAATGGTTTTCCTTCAGGGTGATTTGTGTTAAGATAATTACGATTAAAACTTTGAAAAACTTTACTCTAGAAAAAAAATCATGTTCACACTTTGTTCAGATGTAGCGAGAGCATAATTTGAGTAAAACATGGTGGTTACAGCGAGTTCCTGTGGAACATTTACTTCATTCCCTGACTACGGCAAAGCGTTGTGCTGATATTTTGATATAATTAATGGACAATCTGTTAGTGTATTCTAGCACCTTAGGTGTAGCTTAGAGAGCTTTTAGTTAAAGAGATACTAAATATTCCAGAATTGAATCTAAAGCAGACTGTGGCTTAGAAATTGAGAATCTTAGTGCTGCTTATTTTTATATTTGAATGCCAGGTCTAAAAGTTGATTGCAAACGTGTGACTTATTGTTATGAAATGTAGGGCATATGTGGGAAATGTTGTCTCCTGATTAGCTGCCAGAAATCATCTTGTGTCTTCTTCTCAACGGTTTTAAAGTCACTAGTTTTTATCTGTGTTAAAAAAAGCCTGGTAAATTGCTGAAGTGTCAGGAATGTCAGTTGTTATAAGTCAGATCGGTGTTGAATTTTAATCTTATTCTACTTTTGTTTTAAAAGCTTGTCCTGTGGTTGGTCTTAGTTTAGAGCTATGGTTAAGTGGAAATGCTTGGACATGCCATCCGAATCAAAGTTCTTGTAATCCTAGAAACAAGTCTCAATTTATTGACAAATATTGATTGATTTGGTGTAAAAGTCATTGAACTTATCACAGCAGCTGCTTTTTAGTTGCCATGGTGAATTTAAGGTGCGGGAGCTTTGATTACGACAAGGAAAAAGAGGAGTTGATAAATCGGTGCATGGAGAAGATGGAAAGGAAGTTTCACTCAGAGAGTGTAAGGTATTGTAGATGGTGTCATATCTCCCCACGGCAAGCAGGGGGGATCTGAGAGGGGAACGCTCCAGTTTTCTTCCACTCCCATGGGCGAAGGTTGTATGTACACATGTTTAATACTGTAGACACTGGTTTTGACTCCACTCTCATGCTAGAAAGTTGTATGTGCATATGTTTGATATGGTAGTTGCTGTCTTTAGCTCTGGAGAAGAATAATTGATCCTTTGATCATTGTTGAATGAAGTAGAAAGTACAGGTTTTTTTCAAATATGAAGAATAATTGATACTTTGATGCTGAACTTCATTTAAATCCCTTCTCATGCAAGAAGGTTGTATGTGCTTTTACTTGTGGGGCAGAAGTAAGGAAACTTACAAAAGTCAATTTAACATGGGAAAAAGTTTTGAACGTCTCTTTTCACAAAAAATTTGGCTCACGAAAAATTACCTGATTAGAATTTCCAGTAATTATAGGTCTTCAACTTGTATGTGATAATGGTTCTGTTAATTAACACATATTCTGTATAATGACTGCGATAAGCTTTTTGAGTTGAATTATTCTGCCAGCTAATGTTGCAGGAAGTGTCTTCAATTAAACATGGGTTGTCATTAATGTAATTGAATGTTACTTTGATAAAAACATACTCAAATGAACGATGCATTGGAAATTGCTCAGAAGGCATTTCATGATGAAGTGATGTTGCTTTTGTCATCACTATGATGTATATCTACATAAAAATAGATAATACTCAATACATCAGACTTAATTAAGGTTATTACAGCTTCATTTGGATTAATTTATTTGTGTATATATTTGTATTAAAAATACTAGGTACTGCTAGAAGTGATGTTGTATTTCTTTACTGGGGTTGAGGCTTTAAAAATGATACTGTGTGGTATCATTATTCAATAATAATTTCTTACGAGTTTGTCAGACATTTTGGCTTAACCTATCTAAACCTTCACTGGTAACACATAGAGTCTTAAAAAGCATTTTCATTTCTTGGCGTTGAGATTTATCAAATTTTGATATATTAATTTAACTAATTTTTACTTTTTTGATACTTATACAATCTGATTTCACCAATTTGCATCTTCTTACTACTGGTATTTTTGCACTCTATTTGTTTTTGCACTTAATTTTTCTTGCTCCAAAATAGATGCACTGCAAAAAATAATGTTTATGCATATAACGCAAGTTAAGATATTAACATGCGCAAAAACTAAAATAGGTGTCAAAATAAGCTGTTTTTAAAAATTAGTGTGAGCTTTCAGAAGTATTTTAAAAGCTAAATTAAATTGCAAGCAATTGATGCTGCTGGCTCCAATTGCTAAATAATGTCCAATACTCTTATGACTATTTTAATTTAGCTGAAGAAATCTGCAGCGATAGCAGATGATAATTTCCAACAAGGTAAACTTCAGTGTTGTGATCCAAAGTTTAAATGTATTGGATTCATTTTAATTTGTTTATGTAAGAACATGATCAGCTTGATGTTAGGGGAACCTGGAGTTTCACACTGACTCCTCTATCAAAAACAATTGCAGCCTCATGTTCAACCAATCGGAAGAGGCACAAGGTTATCTATAGTGCTGAAGTGATCGCAGGGAATAGATGGTTATTTCCTGCACTTAGTAACTAGGACACCCTCAGAATGGGTATTTGCAATTACAGGATGGTCAGCCGGTCAAGATAGGCCAAAGTGGTGCTTTGATAGGCTAGAGACATTTGCCTCATTATTTGAAAACACTTTAGGTGCATTTCTCATAACATGTAAGTTACATATTTCTCTTTGAAAGATTCTTGCAGAAATTAGCAAACCATCATTTTTTGTAACTTTAAAAGGGAAGCATCTACATATCAAACATATACCTACAATAGCATAGGAGTGGACTTGAATGAAATTGAATATATCGGAATGCAAAAGTGACCCAAGTCCACTGGAATAGTTTTTAAGAAAAAAACAACAACCTCACAGTATATCTGAAGTTTAAGTAATGCCAATTTTTCTCGCAGGGTAGGTTAATAATGAATCCAATTGCCATATTATCTTCCAATTTCAAGAGGAAATTTGGTCTTGAACATGGTTTTGACTACTTAAAAACAACTTATAAAACAACATATGTATGCAACACTGACCAAAGTCCATCGATATTGACAACTTTTGAATACATAAATGACTTTTGGGGGCACTTTTGGTATGGATTCATTCTAGTCCTTCACGCACAAGGTATCCCTAGCTATAAGAAAGTCTCTTCTGTGTATAACTCGTTTTTGAAAGAAGTGGACTTGGGTCAGTCTTACATTCTGGTATTCAGTTGGAAGTTCAATTGAAGTAGATAGTATAATTGTTTTTGCCATTAAAGACAGCTATTTCCTGTTTGTGACCTTAGATCTACATGAAATCTCATTTTTGGCAAGATTTTGACAAATATCTGTACTTGTAGCTCAACATGTTTTAAAGTTATTAAGATGAAATTTTGTTGGGAAAGAGTCAGTATATGAGATATGTGTTTCATTTCAACACTTATTTTTTCACTCCTCAGACGTTTTTCTTTTACCCCTTGTAGGATCAAACATTGAATGGAAATAGATTCCTTTAACAATTTCAGGTCTACAGACCTTTATCTTTGCTGTTTCTAGGAAAGTTTGGGGAGAGGTCAATTCTTTATACTGAATATATGCCTTAAGAAGTACATTAATTTTACTTTCAACTCTGAATTCTTTCTTAATAGTGGGACAGAACGGTTGGCATTTATTGCTGCATAAGCATTAAAAGCAGCAGACACCAGCCTGTTATCAATAATAAACATCATCATTTTGTTTCCCTTCTTCCCTATAATTTGATAAATTGCTACAGGCTGCCAACCCTTTTCATTACCTTGAGTAGGTTCTCATCTATTTATCAAGCTATAATGATGATATCAGCCATAATTTGACATTATAAAAATCAAAATGGACTATTAGAAACCTCATTTATAAAGCTCACAATAAATGTGGTATTTTTGGGATAAGATCATTTATATGTACACTTTCTCTAATCTTAAGGATTGAACCATTTATTAATCATCTAGGAAATAAGACTAAATTTTTCCTGAAAACGTCAGATTTTAAAGGGTTTTCAAACATACCATTGATGCATTTAGCAATTAAAGTCCTCAGAAAGTTAATTAATTCTGCACAACACGATGCAACTTTTTTCCTCAGAATAATGTAAAATTTTACCAATAAAATGAATAGTTTTGTATTATTTCATAGCCTCTCTGTTTTACCCTAGCTGTATTTGTCATGAATAAAATCATTTTATCTGAATTTTTAAAATCCAATTAAGAGGGTCACCATTGTCAAACTTTATACTACAAAGCTGTTGAAGAAGTAAAATTGATTCCCTTTATTCTCTGCACAGTTTAAACATTTCCATGTCGGTTTAAGTTATAATTATCATAAGCTTCATATAATTTGGGAAAAACTAGAATTAAATGAATTTACCAAACCCAGATGTTGAGTTTGAGATGACATTTAAGCTGGTACAGTTTCTCAGTAAAACAAAATAGAATAAATGACATATGGAATTTTCTTTGGAACAGCTTGAACAGTTATAAAAAACATTATAATCAATTTCTAGTGGTTTATTCATAAGAGAAAGCTGAAATGATGTGGGAGAGATATTAATCATGGTTTACCCAGACAGTTGTAATATAAAATATACAATAATGTTAATAAAAAGGCCTATTTAACTTGAATCTCTTCCACAGATTCTGTTTTGCTTAGGGTGATCATCCTCCTACTTATGTCGCCAGCTATAATTAATCATGGTCAGCATTTGGAACTATAAAAACCTGATTTGTCATTTGTAGAAATCCATGGTTGAAATACTCGAAGATGGATGATGCTCATTTGAGTAATAATTGCTCTGTCAGGAAGCTACTGGCATTTTAGGCTTTGAGTTCACTGACATATTTTTTGTGATATGATATTTATATGAACAATTAGAGAAAATGTTTCAGTTACTATTGCAAAAGTGCACATGGTCATACGAGGGATCGATTCAAAGTGTTAGACAATTACTGCTGGTGCTTGAGGCTCACACTTTTTGTGTTGCAACCTTTAAAACTTGGTTGATTTGGTAGCATCAGGTATTTATAGCTTTGCATCATTAAATGTTCAAGCGAATTGGTTATGCCCTCTTTATGTCATAAGATGATTCCCAAGCTGGCTTGTCTTGCATAAGGATTATTTGTGACCTGTAGCTTATGATTTACTCCCAAAGGCACAATATATATTCTTGGTGAATTTCTAAAAACTAATCAAGTAAAACACACATAGAAAGCAAGCAATTTGGCAAGCTTGAAGTAAATTGATTATTTAGCACGCACGTGCACGGGCCAGCGAAACAGCAAGCATTTACTAATTATGTGTTCTAAAAGAACACACATCTGACACTCTAAATCAGCCTAGCATTTTTGTAAAAAGGTGCGAGAGAAGCGCTTGGTCCTGCGGGGCATACATGCTGTGAATATTTACCAATATACTCAGAAGAACATTCTGGAATTGATGATTTTTAGTTCCCACTCACACCTCCTCTTCCCCAAAAGCTATTTCTGTAAGAGGGTTGGCAGTATATTACTCTGATGCTATAATGAACCCTGTTTGAAAGCAATATGGAAAGGCAATGTAATGAAATCAAGTTTAACACTGTGCTTGCAAGGTTTAAAACTGAACGTTCGTTGATATCAGTTATTTGCGAGTTGAGGGAACATTACCATTCTTTTTCCTGAATTTTAAATTATCATTATAAAATATAACATCTATTATTCCATTCTATAATGCTACAGAAAATAATCATTGCTTTGAAAACTTAACTGTGATGTAAAAACGAGAATGTATCACACAAGATTACTTCAAAATTAGTTTTTTAGAGGAGAGCTACACTACCTTTGTCGCATTACAAGGTAACTCCCTGCCTGTAAACGTCTTGGTGTGAAGCTCTCAACAGGAAAGTGTGTTCTTGTTTGATCATGAGGTAGATTCATATTAATTTGTAGCGAAGAAAGTGTGACACTGTTAAGCTTAACTTTTATATTTAGCTACTGACTTTTAGCTTTTACTGTGTTCTCTTCATACGCAGAGCAAATCTTATATCAAGTTGGTGTAGTTCTGAGAAAGCGTGCTAAACCAGGTTAACAATCAAGTACAAAGATTAAGCTAGCCCTAAAATCGTATAGATAAAAGCAGGACACCTAATAGATTATTACATTATATAATGAACATAATGTTGTTCTATATTTTTAAGTCACTTTTGTTTTATGCATAAAGTACTCATTGAAGAGGATAACAACTTAAGGTTCATTTACCTTCCTTGTTTAAAGAGACATGTTAAGAAGAATCCATACCTGCTATCAGTTTCATGGCTTTTGATTAAGACATGTAGCAAAAAACAAACTTAATTGATTTTGTGGAAACTCAACTGATGTTTATTCAATTTAGAAACAATATACACTTCCTAAGTGTCTAGGCTGTTACTCCCAATCCAAATCTGAGACTTTAAAGCTGATACATTGTCTCATATCTTACCGGTAGCTATGTTGGAAATCGAAGCCAAGAGTCATCATGGTGATGGGCTTTCCCGGCAGCAAACAGCATTTTCTTACTTTTCAGGATTTTGTTCAATTTGATAAGATTGATTAGGAGTAGCAGTCGTACCCAGATTGAATTTCATGATCAAGAACACCAATTATTTCCTTATGTAAAATTTGTGGGTGCATGTATATGGATAAGATCAGTAGTATACAACAAAAGTTATGTTGTATCAAACTTTTGGGTGGGTTTTTGTGTGGTCCTAATTTCATGATTATTGGCCATAAAGTAAGGGTGTTTCTGAATGGAATAAAAATGAGTCACCTTGGAAAACTTATCATATCTGTCTTATTTTTACATCAAATTTGTTCATTTTTTCAGCATAGATAAAAGAAAGCATGTGCGTAATAAATAAGTAAACATCGTTACGGTTGAGTGAACAGGTCAATGACAATACCCAATAGAGCTTCATTCAAGGGGAACTTACAAACTCGTGAAATTGGACCAGCAAATTTTACATTCAATTATTTGACAAAGCATAACTTTTGTTGTACATTACCGATTGAAATGAAACAAACGGTATCTAAAAGTTCAATTCATGGGCTATAAAATGCAACCTTTACATACTTTTGAACTATCCGTTAAACCCATGAAAATTGCACGCAAAGATTGTAAGGTTTATTCTGGTACACACTGTATTCTAACCATCCTCGTATTGTGAATTAATAACTGCTTTTTATTTGTCGCTTGTGAAATTGTTCAAAAATAATGCATACTTTGATGAAGTCATACTTGTCCAAGTCACACAGCTTCGCTCTTGTCAAGTAATACTCAGTTATTAATATATGGGGTGTTCTCAGTTTTAAGGTATTTTGAACCTGTTTAAAAGAGTGTTGTCCAATAAACATTTTAAAAATAAGATGCCCTGAACTTGTCTTAAGGAGTGTTGTCCAATTTTTAAAATATTAACATGTTTGGTTTAAGTTTTATATTTCAGATGAAACCATCTAATTTTATGAACAATTTTGTATTACATAATTGCCTATAATACTGTGCTGTGTAAAATTCATAATCAATAATAAGACACATTTTTACTCTTATCTCCAAATGCAACATTTCGAGTTCAGCTGTAAAATTTTGCATGGGGTATGATAAAATATAAGTAATATTTTGTTAACATAATGCTTGGCATTCACTTCAAAGCTCTTCAAAAAGCACACAAACTAACAAACCCTTGAAGTAAACATAACCAACGAATACTGGAATGCATAATCATACTTTTATACATTTAATGAAAGGCACAATTTATGTGAAATGCAAACAATTGTAGGAACACATAATTTGTAGTGTCTTTGCTCGAAGCACAAAAGATACAGTATCAGGGAAGGCTAGTAGATTTTAGGTTATGCTGAATCTTTTTAACAAGCAGATAATTGTTATGGTGTTTACTATGAAAGAGTGGGCATTATAAAAAGCAAGGTGTTCATAGCATATCAGTTTGTCAAAAGATTTACTGGTGAGAGGCTTGTAGACTTAACAGCCAACGGCAGTGTCAGAATACAAGCTAGAAAACTGTCAATCCCCCATAAAAGATGCAACATTGCTGTAACTCCGTGCTGGAAAACTAATGCGACATGTTAAGCTTAAAGAATATGCTCCCTTTACTAAAATGTCAAATTGAAACATTCTGAGTTAGGATTGACTAAATCAAAAATGATCGGTGCCATATTACTTTCAGTCTTAGCTTACAATGCATGCATGCCATGGCTTTGTGCTGAATTGTTTAGTAAGGCTTATATTTCCCGTCTTTGATTACAACATTATGTTACATTTAAATTCATGAAGGGTTTAGGATGAAATAGGATATGAGAAAAACGTTGAGTTGAGTGCTTGGCTGTTTTGAGATAAAAGTGAACAACACGTTTTATTAATATGCATGATGCGCAAGGTGATGCTTGATATTTTACAACTTTGAGTTTATTTTTTCCACGAAAAAATACTGAAATATCCAAATATGTGTCAGGGATTTAGAGAGTTAAATAATGAAAACAAAATCATCTATCTTAAGTCATGATCACATCGCCAGGGATACCTCTAGGGTTAAACAAGGTGTTTGAACCCATTTGATTAATCATTAAGTTTTTGGTGGTATACAATAAATGCTCTGGTGATTTTGTCGTATTATAATTGTTTATCAGATTTTTAGCTTTTACAGTCAATTGGTGTAAC
>JXSR01S011969.1:175827-186476 GCA_000969725.1 Ophiothrix spiculata | reverse complement strand
TTTTATAAATGTGTTTATGTATATATGTATTTATATGTTGATATTGAAATAAATCAGAATCAGAATCAGAATCAGAATCAGAAAGGAAACCAAGATAAAATGTAAAATACGACAATATATTTATGGATGTCCGTTGCATCGTTATATCCATTAGATCCTGTTCAAGCTCCGACACCGATACCTAGGACCATAACTCCGACTACATTACAGATAAATGTGATACCAGCTGCCGATGTCATTGGTCCAATAGTGTACGTACATTGTGTTTAATCTGTCTTTCTTACTAACTGTTTATAAAGTGTAAATAAACCCTTACGTTGAGTCACCATTAAGAACAACAATGGTAAAATATATTATTGTAAAACATTGCGGGTAGTTTATATAGTCCACATAGGAAACAGGTCTATTTGCACCCTAAAAATTTAGTTAGGGGATTGCTCCACGCGAGCGCTTTCCTGGACCAACGCTACGTGAGTACTGCTGGGAACAAGTAAACAAAAGTCATGAAAATAAAAGTAGCAGGGAAATCTAGGATAACTTGTTTTACATTTCCATATAAAACCTGAGGACTGACGGTATTGTGTTTAGTGAGTTAAGAGCTAGATACACTTCGTCATTTTGTAGTAATTTTCTCTCAGAATTTTTCTCATGATGTTAAATTTCACCAGTATGTTAATTTTTTATTCGGAATAACTTTTTCATTTTAATTTTTTTCTCATGGTATAACATTTTTGCCATGGTGTAAAAATGTTTTATCATTTACCAAAATGTTCATAATGGTGAAATATTTTTCGCATCACGGCACATGTTGCAATGATAACTCATCTGTAGTACTTTGATAATTCATAGTACATTACTTTCATTAGTAATCGTTGTTTTCAAACAATACCATAATTTGCTTTGTCTTTTCATTATTATCTGCCCTTGACAGGTACTGTGGATTTTGTTTGAAGAAAAGATTTGCTCACCACTTCATATTTCTCCAATGATAAATATCTTCCTTTAGAATGTTTGCCACTGTATGAATATTTTATCATTCTAATGTTAGCGGATTTTAGCGGATTAAGTGGTAAAAATGACGAACTGTATGTAGGCTTTCAATGATTCATTTTTCACAGGTGTTACCAAATAATTGTTATACCACTTCATGATGCTGAAGAGCTATCTGGCAAAATGCCCAACGAAGATTTTCCACCAAACAAAATTACTGATTATGAAACAAGTGTCGGTCGTCCAGGCTACCCATTCTCTGCAATGTATCTTCAAAGGTAAGGGGAAATCGAATGTATTATTGAGCAACCTTAGCTATAGGGCGTTTTGTGTTACAACATTCCCAAAACATGGATGCAATAATTTATTTGAAGACCTCTCCTTACATCATGTTCAGCATGTTCAGTTTGAATGTCTATTCTTTTGTTGATTTAGTTTACAGCCAACGAAGAGTTCATCTTTTAAACACATGTTATGCGTTATATATTAAACTAAAAGCAAAACGCTTCTCCTAATCAATTACTTAAGTGGTACCTTTCAGAAAGGGGGAAACACTGTGGTATGCCTTTAGCCCGATACAATCTGAAAAATGGATATATATCCTACTATTTTCTGTACAATTTAAACGCGTGTAATGAGGAATTGTGAGATTGGAAACTTAGTGTTATATAGGCAAAACGATCTGGCAACATGATTAAATGAGTTGATGAGGACATGAATAATTAATGACCCACGCCGGACCACGCATACACGTGAAATTCATTCATTCTGATTTTAAGTCTTTGCCCACGACACATCGTGAACTGATTTGGTTTTGTGTTCGCCATGGTGGATTTGAAAGTTTCATTTGATATTAAATAAATGTAAAGAAAGTCAACCAAGTTCTGCATCTCTTCTTATTTTATGGAGTCTGTTTCCACTCTTATTCTACGAGTGATGGTAGGACAAAGTTAGTCTTACACGCGTTAATCAATTAAGTATACGAATAAGCAGATTTGGCTCCATATTTATTTTCAACACTTAAATACAATAAAGATAATACTGTTTCGTTATTGTCCTATTTTTCATTCACTGAGTTCTGACGTTTCAAACACAAATGAGATCATAATTGGCGACGGAAGAGTGACCCATTGCAATCTGACATACCAACAAGCAACAAGACATAAGCGAGACACAAATGACTATTTTGAAGCTGAAAATGGTCCATTGGTCCCAGGTGTAACATATTCCGCTTTTACTAGAGCTTTCCTTCAAGACGTAAGCCATCTTAAAGAATAATAGTACACCAGTACTCTTAGAAGGCCGGGATCAAATATACGAGTAGTTTTTGGGATCATTTTATTTTGATCCTTAAAGGATCACTTTTGATCCTTTTGCGGATCAATATATACAAATGGATCAAATTCACAAGGATCATTTTTGATCCTTTTTTAGGATCATTTTATTTTTATCCTTTTTGATTACAATATCAAAGTTTTGATCCGTATTTCTGGTTTACTTTGATACGGAAAGGATGAGCTCATATTTGATACCGCGTTTGGATCCAACGTATCTTTTGTTTCATATTTGAGTACAACCCAATATCCACTACACAGCGGGGAATGTATACAATGGTGTAACATATATAAATACGTTGATATCATCACACAGTCCGGCGTGGTCGAGTGGTTAGAGTGTAGGTCTCGTAATTACCAGCAGGTATGAGTGCGGCGTGGGTTCAAACCCTGCTAGCGTCACTTCAGTGTGATGTTTTTTGCAGGTCTTTTTTATAAGAAATATTTGATCCTTTTTCGGATCAAAATTTTTGATCCTTTTTTGGGGATAACTTTGATCCTTAAAGGATAAGATCATATTTGATACCTAAAAAGGATCAAAATTGATCCTTTTTGCCTCATATTTGATACTTTCTTTCTAAGAGTGTAATGAATAAAGTACACAAATTACATTTTACTGGTTACTTTTAGTATAGGGCCAATTTTAATATGATTGTGTGTTCATTTTGTTGTACTGCATCCTGTCTAATATTAGTCGGGAAACCGTCGTAATTATTATTTAAGATTAATAATCTGCGTATAATACACATGTGCAGCCTTTCTTCATTTATATATGATATGATTCTCATAGTCTCTACCCGTATGCGCATAAGGTCTATTGATGGTTATCGATTCACTTGACCTTACGATCTTCAAAACGCTTTCATTTATGTGTTTGTTTTTCCAGGATTCTGGATATTCATCGAGTCCATTTATGGAACCGGTGTCAACAAAACGTACGTAAGATAATATGGGATTAAAGATAATACGGGATTAAAGAAAGGCAAATGGATAAAGCACATTATTACAGACTTAACTCATACCTCTTAAATCCCACAGGCAGACAATTTAAATTCTTAACTAGGCCTTAAAAGGATAACTTGAAAAAATATAACACTCATGGTATTGACGTTCAAAATAATATAATGTAGAAATTGACATTATCATTATGATATTGCTAAAAGACAACTATGATTTTCTAAACAACTCATTATGGTAAAAACAACCTCACAACAGTAAGAATCGTTTAAACTCGTAACTTTTTACTGAAGGACCAATTTAACATTTTTGCAAATGTTTTAAATTATAGTGGATATATTAATAATTTGATCCATCTTTTTCTACTCCTTTTTTCTTATAGCCTCAAAGTTAGGTAAGTTTTGATCCGAACTAAAGTTTGAGCAGCGTTTGCTAAGCCCTTAAACATGTCAATTGAAGTTTGGAGCCTCTTTAAATATTGCTCATGCATGTATTGTTAAGAGAATAATAACTGCGTGTTTACTTACTTGATGCGAGTGAAATTATACAACAATACTGCATCACAGCGTTGGAGTTATCCACGCTCACTGAGTTTGACAACTTACGACCTCAGCGTATTAACCCTCGTCTTCCCAAGAGGGGGGTGGGGGGGGGGTGGCGGATGGGCTGGTTACCACCCCCCTAACGGATGATCACCGATTGCACCAAAACGCAAAAAAAAGCGACCCGGGCATTTGGGTAATTGTTTTTACATCCTTTGCGGTCATTTTGACGACAAAAAATCGGGGGTACCACTTAAGGTGGGGTTATGGTAGTCCGTCAAAGTCGGCGGGTAGGGGGGGGGGGAGTTGCAACCTCGGAAAATTTTAAATCGCCATTTTGAAAAATATCTGCATGCTGTTGACTTGAAACTTACAGAACATGCTAAAATTGTTGATTCCTTCATTTAATAGCAAAAAAACCGACGAAAATCGGACATTTAGAACTTTTATAACGATTTTTTGAAAAAGTGACCATTTTTGCCAAAAGTCGGTACATAAATACTTTGTGACGTCATAATTACGTAACGCCTCGACTGATTTTCATGATCTTGGTATCAATGGAAAGAGGAGACCCTACCCTATACTATAGTATCAAACAATATAACTTTCGGGGGTCCCAAGTTCAAAATCATAGGGGGGGGGGTGGTTACGTGTTACAGAAAAAGGCTTGGGAAGACGGGGTTAAGACGCGTTATAAAAATATCGGTGAAATTGGTAAGGTCCACTGTACAAATCCAAAATAATTTTAAGCAACGACTCAACATATATACATGACATATTTCAATTCCTCTCAGCGACCTTGTTCACTCGATGACTTGATTGTGATGAGTTACTGGCTATAAGTCAGTCCTTACTATTATACATGTATTGGATTTGTACACTGAAACTCTATTTGACCATGATTTATGACCATTCCTGGTGAGTTTAATACAAGACAGAATGTCTCTTTGTTCAAAACGCAGATGATAATATACAAATATCATTAGGCGACAGTAACAAGATATATGAAGGCGCTGTTGTTATAAAGTATCTCAACGACTTCACGTACATTTGCGACAACCAATGGGACATCAACGACGGTCATGTAATTTGCAAGCAATTGGGATTTGAATTTGCAATCAATGTTACTATTGGCGGTAATTTCGGCTCCGGCTTTGGTTATTTATTGGATAGCATGGAATGTACCGGAAATGAGAGCAGTCTCTTACACTGCCCTCATTCGGGAATAGGAAATCAAAGCTGTAACCCACATCAAGTAGCAGGAGTTATTTGTAATACAAAAGAAGCTAGTAAGTATTTTTGTACTTATATAATAATGCTACATGTTTTATATAATATTTTAAAAACAAAGCCACCGTGATAATATCCATGATCGATTCAGGAAGGTACATAATATTATGAAACTTCAAAGGTTTAGTTTTGACAAAGGTTTTTAAAAAACGCAAGAACAATGACGACAACAACGAAAATCAACAATAACAGTACGTACCTCCACCAGCACCACATGGAGAACAGCAGCAACAGCAAAAACAACAACAACAACAAAGTATTATTTTCAAACTAAATGAATGATATCGTTTTTTATCAATATCAGATAAAAGTTTTTGCAACTATTGTGCGAGTTATCCTTGCGGAGATGGAGAAGACTGTAATCACACTCTAGATGGGAGCGGTTACACATGTACCAGATCCAGAACTTATACTACAGCTGCAAGCTGTACGGCAGAATCTCAACCATCAGAAATACAAGGACACGGTAAGGCGTTGTTACCTGTTAATGACGGTCGATGTTGGATATTACGGAAACGATTGATGCAATGACGACGATGAGAAATATAATGAGAGATAATGAACGGAAGTAGTTTTAACATACATTGTTTAACTACATTCTATCTTCGAGCAAAAATAATAGACTTCAGACCATAATTACGTCATCCACTTTTGTATATATATTGTAAAGAGTTCCTAGACGTTTTACTCAAATATACTTCTTTTTGTTGAAATGGTGTTTTGATTTTCTTACAACGATTTGATGCAATGATTTGATGCAGATTTATTTATGTGTTCCACACATATCGACGTGTTGTTTCTATCGACGTGTTGTTGTGAATATGATGATACTTTTAAGAACGGATTTTGCAAGATCAAAATGAAAAAAAAAAGACTTTAGTAACTTTCAAAATGTTGGATAACTATAACATACTGTATTACGATACCCTGCCATTCATCATTTTCCCCATTTTATTGCAGTTAAAATATCAAAAGAAGGTGACGTTCGTTTAGTCGGCGGTGATCATCAAAACACCGGACGCTTAGAAATATTTCATAACCAACAATGGGGAAGCATCTGCGATGATCTATGGAATGTTAAGAATGCGAAGGTTGTATGCAGGCAGCTGGGCTACAAATATGTAGATGTGGTTGAGATTTATGGGTTGCCAGTTGCAAACCGTGGACAGCCTATATGGATAGACAATGTCTTATGTGACGGAGATGAGCTGCATTTAGCTGATTGCGCGGGAAATGCGTGGGGTGTCAATGATTGCACACATTTTGAAGATGTGGAGTTGTCTTGTCTGACAGGTATTGTATAATTACCATCTGATTTACCTGGCAATAATCAGCTAAAGAGTTAACCAACGTCTAAAAAATTTTGTAGCGTAACTAACTGTACTATATAAAAAATACGATTACAGATTTTCTGATTTTAAATCGAACGGAAAACAAATTGGTTCCTTCTGCTGTTATCCTTTGATTTCCCGCGTTATATTGAAATTGAAATTTTCGACATTGAAAATCAGGTGAGAGACCTTTTACATTTAGTGCTTAATCTAAAATGAATGGTTTCTTTCTGGTTTATCTTTATAGTCGAAGACATTGAAATTCGTCTAACTGGCGGGGATTCACAGTTTCAAGGCTTACTAGAAATTAAATATAAAGAGGATTGGGGAACGGTGTGTGATGATAATTTTGATATGGAAGACGCCAATGTCATTTGCCGAATGCATGGATCCGCCAAAGCTGTTGAATTCGGAACCAAAATGGATTTCGACAAAGCTGCTGAATTTGGAACCAATATGGATGCCTATATTATGAGTGGAAGTCAACAGATGCGACCTATTTGGTTGGATGATTTGAATTGTCTAGGAAATGAGAAACATTTACTTGAGTGCCAACATAACGGATTTGAAAATAATAACTGTGATCACTCCGAGGATGTTATTTTAAACTGTGAAATACCTGGTACGTTTTGTGATTTATCTTTCTGAAGCACTTGTGGTATATTTATGGTGCAAAAATAATCCAAACGTAAATGTTATCATGAATGAGCTACATTTTGTTTTGTTGAAACTTTTGTTGTTGCCAGAATTAGTTGATATTCCCCTATCTCATCTCATAGTATAACCCCAAAGTCCCTCCCAAAGTTTTCGTTAGACTTGATCAAGTACTTTGAGTGTCCCTTTATCTTTAGGCCTATATCTTTGTCTTAGGATGGTTATCTCATTCCTTAAGGTTTTATTCTTGCATGTTTTAAATTTTTAATCTATTTTCTTTTTTTATTTTAAATTTAAATTCTTCAGGCCTATAGGGTAATCTTATTCCTTAAGGTGTTTTCCCCCTTTTTTCTTGCTTGTTTTAACAATTTAATTTCTTTTCTTTTTTATTTTAGATTTAAATTTAAATTTAATTTTTTTTAGATTTTAATTCGTATAGTTTTTTAATATTGAGGGTTAGATTCCATTCTCCATGTTCTATTCTTATACTTCTCTTTCCATTTTCATCAACACCACAAGGTTTCCCAAAATCAAACTGCACATTGATACTGTACTTAAAACAGCATTATGTAATATGTCCTTATACATATATCAGGCCAAGTTTATTCCTGGCCTGGGTATCCATTTCCTAGGTCAAATTCATTCCAAGTACAACTACTTCAAGTCTTCAATACTTCAAGGTCTTAACTAACTGTGTCATAATTATTTATCCACTTCCAACCACCAGTTCTGCTTACATGCAACAGAGTTTTATATATTCACCACATATGACCAGCTAGTAGATTTACAATTTCATGGAATACCTACCAGGGGAGAGGAAGAAAACATGTTAAAAATGAATATTAAGACAACATCGACATTAGGCCTATGCTTTTACCATCAAAAGCCTGTCATGGGCCTCAAACTGAGGCTAAGGTTTCGTATGAAGAAATATTTTTCCAATACACTATTTTCAAAATACTTTCTTAATACCTTCCTTGTTTTTATCTACCTTCATAATAGCGGAAGGTGCAATACAATTAGCTGGCGGTAGCACCAACCGTGAAGGTCGAGTAGAAGTATTCCATGCTGGTTACTGGGGGACGATATGTGATGACAAGTTTGGAATGGAGGATGCTGTCGTTATATGTAGGCAGTTGGGATTTGATTCTGTTGTTGGGTAAGATTACAAGGAAGCTACGGTTGCAGTTTGAATAAAGCGGGGGGGGGGGGGGGGACTCAAATATGAAAGTGACGTACCTGCTTCTACCGACTTTCGAAATGTAGGGGCAATAGGTGAGAAATACATTGAAAAATAGGGGGTCATTCGGTGTAGAGGGTAAAAAAACTGGGTAATTTCGAGCGATTTGTTGGCAAGAGCGAAAAACAGGGTCATTCGGTGTAAGTTTTTGAATAAAATGAGGCTAATTTTCGAAAAAATCGACAAATTTTCGTAAAATTTGTGTAGGTTCTCGAAAAATCAGGGCAATGAATGAGAGTCACCATAAAAAAGGTTGACTTTCAAAATAAAAGGGGGTCATTGGGTGACACCTCAATGAAAAAGGGGGTCATTAGGTGAGAGCGGAGCAAAAAAAAGGGGTCATTCGACAGGAGCATGACGCGTGCCAATACATGGGAGTGCCCCCCGGGGAATAAAGGTGGTTTCAGAGCATTGTTGCTTGTAGCTGCGGCAGACGACCAAGCATTTGTAATTTGAATTGTGTTGTAGCACGACACATTTGCACATAGCCGCGATGGTCTATCGCAAGAAAAGTTGAATTTATTCCAACTCAAAACGACGTGTCGTTGCGACCGTCACGACGCGACCGTCACGACAAGGTAATCGATATATGTGATGCCTCACCCTGAAGGGGGGGGGGGGGGGGGGGGTCTTTGCAGATGATACCAATTTTGATTTTACCATTTCATCTGTTACAAATTTCCTAAGCTTAGAAATGACACCTTGTTGAAATTGATCAAGACAATTAAGTTTTACAACAGAAATTTGCTGGACTATTATTTTCTTTACTTTTTGCTGCCTATTTTCTTTTCGGTGTTAGCCATCACAATTATCGTGCTTACCGCCAAATTTTCCAGATGCGACAAGGTCGGATTTGCGCACTTGAAATTTTTGACGCTGGTCGTAAGACCACCATGACAAGCACTCTGAAACCAGCTTAATATTTATCTCTGTTGCTGACTGTTATGTTTGTGAGTAGTTGAAGTTGGTATTAAACTCTGTTATGCTGTAACTTTGGGAATTGTCTGGTAAGGATAAATGTGTAACTGCGTAAACCAGAATGAAAATAATGACTATATTCGATGTCTATATTTAGGGTCAGTTAAAAGACAATATTCAAAACTGAAAAATGTACAAAAGAAACTTCATACTGAAAAGGGGTACATTGACAAATGTCAGTGTGTTGATAATCACAATGATTTTGGTGTTTGAAACTGAAATCGTATACGTTTTCATCAGATCCATGTAATATGATTCAGCACAATAAAGGCCATTTTGTCAAATACGATATAACACTATTAAACTGTGAAGAAGTGCGAAAGTAAAAAGTTTTTTTCTGATCTAGAGTTCGTTATTCATCTATTTATAAAGAGCAAAACGAATAACGTAAATTAAAGATATTATGTCAAATAGACATCATGGAATAAATTATTCTTGACTTTCATCCAAATAAATCCTCATCAGGTGACGAACTTATTTTGCCTCCATCAGAATCTTTAACAGCGCTACCTTTGGTAAAGGACAGGATCCCACGTGGATTGATGACTTAGAATGTGTTGGAAATGAAGAAAGTGTACTAGATTGTCCTCGTAATGAATGGGGACAAGAAAATTGTGACCACACAGAAGACGCAGGAATTATTTGTGCCACTACCACATGTAAGTTAAGGCTTGTATTTAGGGCTACATAACACTTCTTCAATAAAGTGTTATAACATAGGCGTAATTTCGGTTTAATAAGTTTTATAAACATGTTGCTAAAAAAAGACCGCCGTAAAATTAGAAGAATATAAAGAAATCACTAAGAGTAAACGAATTACTTTACTTCATACTACACCGTAAAGGAATTGTGGCCTTTCTCTAAATGATCTTATGTTATATTCCAACTTTATGGGCTACAGTGTAGATGATTTGATAATTGATTTAACGTAATAATTGAAGTAAAATTGTAAAATGGATATTTGACTGTAAATTCATTTGTTTTGCTTTACTGATCACAATGTATACATGTCTAATTATGACTTATATGCCATTATACTCTTTCACAAATACTATTTTTTATCTCCACTTTTTCTTTTCACTTTTCACAGAGAAAAAAAAATGCAGTAAAGTATGTCGAGACACCAACGGCTACCTTGTTTATATTTTTTTCTGATTCATTATTAGAAAAACGTCGGCATACCTTACGCCACCAAAGGCTGCCTCGTATATATATGTGAATATTTCATCTGATGAATTATGTGAAAAAATCATCACGCCGTACGCCACAAACGCTGCCGTACTTTATTATTTCGAAAGTCGGAATATTGTACGGCACCTTATTCATTGATGTA
>JXSR01S011969.1:148964-175777 GCA_000969725.1 Ophiothrix spiculata | reverse complement strand
ACGTTTTACTCGCAGAAAAACTTTGACGGACCATAACTTGACTTCTGGAAATCGTGTGAAGTTCATTAAGGTGTCATTTTAATCATTAAAGCATGGTCTTTGCAAATAATTAAAAAGGTGAAAATGACAAAAGCTGGCATTTACTGCTGGTTTGGGCTGGACGGTCACATATTAGAAACGAAAAAAGTGTACAAGTGGAGACAAAAGAATTGTGATCATGGCTGACCCGCGAATCATTTTAACCATATGTTGGGACATAACCAAAAATTAACTTTACAAAATACCCTGTTTTTTTAGATCAGTCAAGTTTCTATTAACCACATTTTTATCATAGTGATGGGCAATATATTCTCAGATTGTGCTAATCTTGGTAAGAATCTGTCAAAAACCCATTGATTTGTATACGCTTCTGAAAGTATGTCATACATTACATTAAATAGTTCCATGCGATTTTAAGTTATGGGATACGGGCATAACCTTGGATGACCTCATGTGACCTTATAACTAACTTTCATATCACTTCATGATTTTACTCTCAATTGACCCATTCATAACCGAACACTTCCTTGGGTGGTAGCTGTTGATGGTGTAGGCTTGGTCCATGTAGAAGCTATAGTTTAGGAGTTGTTATTGACCCAAGTGACCTCAAATGACCTTGGATGACCCCTGGTCAAATTTTGAATAGTTTAAGATAGATTTGAACCCAAATAACCTTTGACCTTTAGTTATTTTAACAGGATCCACATTAAACATTCCTCGGGGTAGGGATCGTGCTTAATAGTGGGAGTTGGGTTGACTTCGATGAGTTTAGGGCGATATTAATCACTTGACAGCTGTAAACCAGGGACACCACCCCGACACACAAAATCTGACTTTTATAATCCAACCGGAATTTTGTGTAAATGCCATCCAACCTTGTATTAACCTGCAATCGGAGACCTCTTATATACTTTAAGACCTCTTATTTACTTTAACATGCAATTTACGGTCAACCAGTGACGTCCATAGTTTCCTTTATGTCCACATTTGTGATGGCTCACCCCAAAAAGTGGGACATTGCGACAGAACACTTTTCAAGAAACTGGTGAAAATAGGCAGCAAAATGTAAAGAAAGTTATAAAAATTTCCAGCCGATTTTCTGTTGTAAAATCGCCTCGATAAATTTCAACAAGGTGTCATTATAAAGCTTGGAAAATGTTGTAACGGATGAAATGATAACACTAAAGTTGATATAATCTGCAAAGTGCCCCCTTTCGGTAAGCCATCACATTTGTGGTGTGATTTCTGATGTGTGGGTCACGATTATCTTTTACAAAACCCACGCAACCCTACACTCACCCGAAGTCAGTGAGGTAAGATTCCCCTATAAACAAATCATTGTTTTACATGTAACAAAATACGCCAAAAATTGCATCCGTGCAAAAAATGGAGATTGGTCTGTACATTCATTTGTTTTTCATATCACAATTTATACATGTCTTATTATTGTTCATAAATGTGTCATTTCTTTTAAGCTCTTCCAGAAATAATATTTTTATCTCCATTTTTTCACTATCCACAGAGAAAAAACAATTTACAGTCAAGCATGTATTACGACAGATTATGGGAGAAAAAATCGGCATGCCGTACGTCACAGACGACTACCTTGTGTTTGTGTATATTTCATCTAATGGATTATGGATTATGTCAAAGCATAATCACATCGTACGCCACCAACGACTGCCTTATTTTTCTAATGCATCATGGGAACCCATCGGTATTATGTCAGAATATTGTTCGCCACCAACGAGTACCTTATTCATTGATGTATAATTGAAAAGATTTGCAACAACATCCTGCAAATTATGAGGAAGGTCCCTGGCATTATTTTGTCTGTGTCGCAATAGACTTATTGTAACATATTTTATACTTCTTACTGTTTTTTACAAAATAATACAAATTATTCTAGCTCATTTAGTCTTACAAAGTCAAACATTTTATTTAAATTCAGTTATCACTTGCTAGAGTGATGCTGTAAAGACTCCGCTATAAACAATCTTGTTTAAATCCAGATTTTTTTGGATAACGGTCATCTTTAAAGGATCGCGGACTTATAATAACTTTTATGTTAATACAATTCCTTGGACAAAGAGTTCACATGATGTTGATAAAAATTCAGATTCTGATGAACTTTTTATTCAACTTATTGACAGACAAAATTACCCCGCAAATTACACGAAATAATTACAATAATATGAAATTTGGTACATAAATGTTGCATCCACAATTAAAATATAAAAAGGGGAACAAAATACGTCTACAAATTGAGCAATGATGAAAAAAGGTAAAAACAAGGCACATAAAATATAAATATTTTCGTAAGTAATTGGGAAAGGCCTTGAATTGAAAGTCTAATTGATATGATCTAAAAAACTCTTCAATAAACCCGAAGTTTCTGAATTTAATAAATTAATACAATTGCATTCAAAATATTGCACTGAAAATATAGTTTCTCGACAATCGGAATGTGTTATGAACTCTTAAATACTTAAAAATAAATCATTTCTTGTACACCAATGACTTGCACGTTCTTGAGTGCAAAAAAGAAAAAAACAACAACAGGACAGTATTATTATTTAAAAGTTATTAGATCACTCATTATTACTTACCAATATTACAATTTGCTTTGCATTTCAGCCATTGCATATAGAACTATTTTGTATAATGCATATTAAATTTGGTTTAAATTACACAATACTTTCAGCCTAGTATATCGAAGCCTTCATGCCACCATTTTGACATTTCTTTGTCGTTTGACAATGTGCTGTTAGTAATAATACGATACGTTTGTCTCTCTGGAGATAGTAGAAAATTGGTTCTGTCGTAGATTCTGGTAAAAGCTCAAGGTCAATATTAAATTCAAGACCACCCGAATGCCCACAGCCAGTTAACTTAAGTTCAAAACTGGCTTATTTGTAACTATTATTAATATCTCTATATGCGATCAATATAATTTAGCCTTGGCGTCCAGAGACATTCGCTAGGCCGAGTGACATTCGCTCTGATTGATATTCGCTCTGACTTTTTATTAAAACGGAGAGCGAATGTCGCTCTCATTGCGCAAACATTGTTTCAGTCGATGAAAGCGAATGGCACTCTAGCATATTTAGTGCTATGATTATTGAATAAACAAACCTAAGAATATTCGGAGCGATCTTCACTCCAATTTAATCTGAAGTGTAGCGAATTTTGTGAAATTTGTTAAGCGAATGTCGCTTCCCGAGCGAAGTTTTCTTGGTAGGGTTAGTGAATGTCACTCGGGCGAGCGAAATTCATTATTAACTATTGATCATTCTATTACTGCATGACATAGCCATCTGTCCAGAACCACCCAGAACAGGCAGGCAGCCGCTTGTTGGGTTTGAAGTTTGGGTTTGACCCCTATAAGGGTGTGTCTGTAACACATACATTGCAATAATTTGTGCCACTTATTCCGATGTGTAGAAAGGTTTTTTTTTACAAGATCGACATATCATTTTATGTTACGGATTGATTACTTCTATGGTCTTAAAGAAGACAGATACATTATTATGGACATCTACACAGTAAATTGTATACTTTTTCTCAAAATAATCAGAACACTCCGATAGTTTCAATAGAAGCTCACTGTAAAACAAAATGACACGGACCAAAGATTTTCTTTCGTGTTAACCTGTGACACAAGCACATTTGGCTGTGTCATGGTTTTTGTGTTAATAATGTTCCACTATGTTTGTGTTTGCATGTGTCTCTACAAAATAAGTAATCAACTTGTTAACTTGTTTTACGGACAACATTTTACAAAGTCTTAAAATGTATCCTAATACAAGTTGAATTCATTCAGATTTATTGGGCTATGTGTTTATACCACATCACCATCCCTGTCACCGGCTTCATTAAACTTCTGTGGCATTTTTACGCGCAATAACGCAACCATTTTGCTATAATTAACTCATCATCCGGAGACTTGGTATCACACATTCTTCGACAAGCAGCTTCGTTTGTTCTATGAACATTTATTTTTAAATACAAGCTTTGCAGCAGTTGCTTTACATAATGTTGAGGATGATGTGTCTTTTTTAACGTGTTCATAACACGATGAATATACCATGTTAGTGTTAAATGTAAGCTTGACATTATTGCGGACCTGTGTGTAAAAAACAAAGGAAATTAAATTACAATTTGTTAATGTCAAGGTAATATTTCAAACCATCTTTGCGATTTTTTACTTGTAGGTTTTATGAAATGCCTATTAGTATCAGTATTCCAGAAAGTAGTTTCTTAAACAATTGAACGTACTTTAGTATGCAGTTCTTATATTGTAAAATCATTTACTTTTTTACTTCTAATTGTTTGGTTGGAGTCAGGCCTAGTATCACCCTTTTTTCATACATTTCAAACAATAGAGAAAAGAAAACACTGAAACCAACTTATCTTGGATGCCGAGATGGGACCTGTATTAAATGTTCTGTCATTATATAAATATAATAGGTGAAATTTGTTCGCAATGTAGCAATTTGACAAAGGCCCTACTTCGAATTGTTTGGCCGGTGCTTTTCACTCCTCGCTAGAAGACATGTTGGGAATCAAGGTTAGAGATTTTCTTAAGTGTGACCTTAAATCGTGTCGTATGTTTTTATGTAGTTAATGACAGTCCCAATCCTTGTTGAGAACAGTCTTTTGTATACATGTCAAATGTCAGAAAAATCACTGCCCTCAAATCAAGGTTCTCAAGATAAATGTTGAAGAAAATCTGCTGAAAGTTAGAAGTACGTCTAGATTGGTATGACTGGTTTCTCATATGACACAATTGCTACGTGTACTTTGATTCTGGGATATATTCTGGTACATACCAATCATATCAAGTATTTTTCTTTAAAACTCACATTTATTTTCAGCTGAACACAACTATTGATGTTAATACTACTAGTAAAAAACTGATAGGTGATAGATTCCATAATCTTCCTCCACCTGAAGATCCTGTGGGTAAAAGGGAAAAAATATACTTGTTAGCGTATATAATATAGCTAAAAAGATTTAAAATCATTGCTAAAACTATGCGCAACATTGTCGCAGGTCTTAAACTTATGGTTGTCGTCGATTATAGTTCTAGGTCCTTTGGGTTCCCCTTGATATGCCTAACCTCTTTGAAATTCGATGAAATTTGCTACATTTATCGTGCAAAATGATGAAATCTTCCCCTTATGACTCCCCAATATTACCGATAAGTTGTTTAAAATAATTTTTTTTGCATTTTTTCTTTAGAGTTTAAATATGTATTAAAGATAGCCCAAAGAGACAATTCAAGTCATAAGGAAAATTTCGAGAGTATTATAAAGGTAGATGATTAATAGTTCTGGTGTGAGTTTTTTCTTTAATACAATTATTATTTAACAAGATTGAGACGAAATCGCGTCATTATTGCTGCTATGCAACAAATACGACAGAACCGCGAACCAGTGGTGAGAACAAAACTTTTATACTTACCCAAACAAGCATATAACCCATCACCTCTGAATCCGCTATTGCATTTGCACTCATAACTACCTTCTGTATAATTGAAACACGTGGCATCTGAGTGACATCGTATACTGTCTGTACATTCATGAACATCTGAAGCACAATATAATGACGTGATTATGCAATAAACTATGTTATATAACTCATCCATATATACTAGTCATTTGATTGGTAAGAATGTAACACATGACCATTTGTCAATTTTTACTATCACTGTCATCCGTTTGATAGTCTTTATTATATCATGATTGCAGTGATTTGAGCCGTGCAAAATTATTTTCCATTGCACGGCATGAAACAAACCTGTGTGATATAATGATATAAAACAAATATTGAATGCCTATGCACGTGCAATAGTACAAAATATATCATTCGGTCAAATTTGGACTGATCCATTTTCCATTTCACTCGGCTACGCCTTGTGAAATAAAAAAGTCCAAATTTGACTTCATGATATATTTTGTATACTATTGCACTCTCAGGCATTAAATATTTGTATACTATTACTTTCATCCGTTTGATAGTATATCAAAACTACAGTGCACAGTAGGGACCTCTTGGTTTTTGCTGCATTGGTAATGGGCAAGTACAGTACAAACAATGTGTTTTCAAATGACTAGAATCTATAGATGAGTTATATAAAACAAATATTAACTGCTTATATTCGTGTGATGGTAAAAATATAACATCCCTCAAGGAAAGATTAATTGTTCCATTTCATTCACATATAGGCTCGTGAATTGGAACAATAAATCTTTCAATTCGGGATGGTATATTTTTACCATCACACTCATAAGCAGTTAATATTTGTATGCTACTCAAAATTAGAAAGCTGACATTTGGTAACGTCTTGATGCCAAATTTAGGGCAATTATTTAGCTGAAATTGCATATTCTTCGTGTATGTCAATATTGCTGAACTCTGAGTGCTTATACTTAGATTTATTATTAAGCCATGGGGCTATAAATTTGCGGCATTATAATTAGTAATAGTATGCGAATTCCTTTGAAAACACTATCAAATTCGTAAATGGGCCGCCATTTTATTATTTCTTTTTTTCATTGCTGTCGGCGAACATATTCCTATTACGTTATCACACTCTGGTAGTAGAATACGACTTGTTTTCTCAAGTTAGTTTATGTTTATACTGCATATATGATTTTAATAGAAGAAAATATATGTGATGGCTCATCCCGAAAGGGGGTACTTAGAAGATGATATCAATTTAGATTTATTCATTTCATCTGTTGCAGCATTTTCTAAGCGTTAAAATGACACCCTACTTGTTGAAAATGATCTAGGCGATCAAATTTTACAACAGAAAATCTAATGGAAATTCTTATTATTTTCTTTATTTTTTGCTGCCTATTTTCACCTGTATCTTGAAAAAAAAAATTGTCGCAAAGTCCCCCTTTTCGGGGTGAGTCATCATATATGTGATTTACCTAACTGACATTGGTCTCCATGGTAACCATTGTCACAGATGCATTCATATTGATTTAATTTGTCTATGCAATCACCTCCATTTTGACATGGCTGGCTGCTACATTCATCAATTTCTTGATTAAAACAACGAACAGAAAAATGAAATTATCATGGTATAAACACTAATGAAAATTCATACGTGCTGATAGATAAACATATTAAGATGGTTTAAACAGACCAGGTGAAAAATTACATATCTTGAATTTTCGACATGTAGCATATGTCCTCATCAGAAAAATCATGTGATATTTGATGATCCTATAACCTTGGTGGCGTCAGACGGAAGAGAGCTAGGCAGACCCCAAATCTTTGGCTCCTGACCGCAAACTTTACTGCTATTGCAGAACATTTCTCCAGAGCTTAAATAACACAAATCTTTAGTCCCTAGCCGCAAATTGTCTGCTATTCTCCATCAAAACCTTTCTCCATCATCTGTCATACTATTGACAATACTTTTAAGTAAAAGTTTTGGACAGAGAAGACAGTGCAGTAGGCCGTTTACATAAAAAAGAAACCTTCATTAAACCAGGAACAAGGATTGGAATTGCCTTTCGTAGTGGTCTCTTCCGACTGCCGCTACCAAAGTCGTAGAATGTCAAAATTACTCACATCACATGATTTCTTCTGATGAGGACCCGGGATGAGGACATGTGCTAAGAATGAATGAACGTCAAAAATTCAAGGTGTGTGGATTTTTAACTATACAGTACTGAAAGTCTGTTATTATCTTAATATGGTATAAGCAGTAAATGTAACTATTTCTATATTCAAGTTTATGGCAAAATGAATTTGCATATGCCACCAAATACCTAGGGTGTCCAAAAATTAACTACCCATTTTTAAATGCTTATAGCTTTAAAACCAGGATTCGCATGGCAACTATACACATATGTATTGATAGAGGAAACTTGTAGAATTATTTTGGTACGAAACATTATGCAATCAGTAAACTTCTAAGATAGCAAGAAGGTCTGAAAGTTCAAAGTGGTTGAGCCAATATACCATACAGTGTTGATACTCTACTGCCACTTCACTATGATGACATGACACCTCATACAGCTAAACGGTTTAAAATGGCTTTAATAATTAACTTTTTCATAAACAATCATATTGCTCAAGACAAAGAAACCCTGGCCCTTTCACTCCGATGATTTAAGTCCGCTCAATTACTTTTTTGAGTTATCTGAAGGACAGTACATCCCAACACCCTGGACTATTTCTGACCTGAAACAGAACATCACCAGTGAAAACAGGAAGATCAAGAAGAGCGCATACACAAACGTCCAGAGCTTTGTCGTTAGAGTAAAAGAATTTTTTGAAATCTGCAAGGAGGCTATCTAGAACATATTCTGAAATATTAGGCAGCTTAATCTGGATAAGAAGGAGGTAATTTGATATGTCCCTGTGAGTGTAACTTTGAATGTGTAGTAAGGGGTAATGCTGTTGTGTGCCATTTAAAGATTAGCATAATACGAGAGTTACGCTTTGGCAAATTTAAAACATTTTAATGAGCATTATGCAATTATTAAGACAACACCACAATAAAAAATCTTTGTATTAACATTGTAAAAGCTGTTTCGCTGAATTGGTCAATAAAATGATCATGAATGATTCTCCTGTCTTCAAAGATTGATCCCTCCTCCACATTTGACTCGCACATTTGTTTTTCTTCTCAGTATGAAAGTAGGCTTTTTACGTTTGACGTAATTTACGTTGAAAATGATTTTCAAAAATGGCAATTATATCATGTTTGGTACCAAATTAATTCTACAAGTTTCCTCTATCAATACATATGTCTATTATAATAGTTGTCATGCGAATCTTGGTTTTAAAGTTATAAGCATTTAAACATGAGTAGTTAATTTTTGGACACCCTGTATTTACGTCAATTTGCTTTTTATAAATCTTGTCGCCCTCTCTGCAGCTGAAGAATGATGATGGATGGTGATGACGATGAAATGTACAATACTTGAAAAACTTACTGTTGACTATGACGACTAACCTTTATTACAGAAATACCCATGATACCCTGCGGGACATACACATTTGTACGTGCCTTGTGTATCTTCACACGTGGCATTATATATACATGGCTCCTCCAACTCGCACTCGTCTATATCTGTGTTCGGAAGAAAATGACAAAGTTTGGTGTAATTTCGGAAATAATTTCCAGGATTTAAATGTTCCAGAATCTATATAAACTTGCAGGTTTTTTTGTGTGTGATGCAAATGATGAAAACTCTCTCTTTTTATACGATTTTAACAAATATCATGAAAGGGCATTGCACAGCAGCAGGTGCATTGAAAATCAAGGAAAAATGTATTAACTGTTAACATTTTTCCCGAATAATATAAGCACATTTTTGTCTTTGAAAAAAACATATTATTGATTCATTTTTTGTCATGTGCTTATTTATCCTTATAATTTAAGGGCATAAATAATAATTGTAATTATATGATATGACCCAAATCGCCTCAAAGCGTTCTTTCTATTTAGATTTCGCCTCTCACAGAGTACCGTATGCTCTATTTGCCAAAATCGTCTCTCTGCCTGCTTACACTACTGTATTACCGCTGGCCATAGCAGCCTTCTAACTCACTACCGTAAGATTTCGAGTACTACAATTCCATGCAATCTTCTGAATTGCCTTTTCGCAAGATGATAATACTAGTAATGAAATATAACAAAACATGAAGCCATACTTATATCACAGTTTTCCCCTTTCCAACCGGAAGTACAATGGCAACTATAGGATCCCTCTAGGTTGGTACAGGCGCCACCATGTAAACAAACTCCTCTTGTACATTCATTGACATCTGTCGAGGGAGAAAAATACTAATCACTGAAATATCCCATTCTTGGCAAATAAAAATGAAACAGATGAAAACAATGTTTCATATTGTTAAATTTATGAAATGAAATAGAATAAATAAACTCCAATATCTGATTATATATATATATTGTATATATTTGCTAGTTCAAATCCACAGTTAACGAATTGTATAATGTCAAACAAAGAAAATGTCAGCAGTTTATGTTAAAGCAATACTATAGAGTATTAAAATGAAGCGCCCCCTATAACCAATTACTTTAGATTGTATTGATTTGTTGGGTTTGTTTTTGGTCGATATTAATACCCTCCAAATGTTTTGGCTCACAAATGTTTACTTTACTTTTATGTGAAATCGATAACGGTCTGGGATTATTCTTTGTTTTTAAGTAACGTACCATAAAATATTACTTAGGTGAAACGTTTGTCTTGTTAAAAAGTCAATTTTCTATCGTAAACCTTAAAAAGATTACACAAAAAAAATGTAAGCACTACAATTCGTGATTGTTGGTATTTGGTTTACAAATTCGTAAGTTCCATATCTAAATGTTTTGTAAATATGAAAAGACCACATTATGTGGTCCACATAATAGGCTTACATAGACTGGTGGACGCAATGAAAAGGAATTACGATTTATAAAATGCTAATTTTACAAAATCCGAGAAAATAATTCATTAACTATTCGTAAAGTCACGATTTTAAATGGCCTACTGTCCCTCAAAACGCTGCATTATACGTAAAATACTTCTTCTGTTAAAACATTTCTGTTAATGTCTGTGAACTTTTTGTTAATGTATATACTTAATAATGATACAGATTCAGTGGCGTGCCCAGAATTTTTTGAGTGGGGAGGCAACAACCATCAGTTTCCCCCGAATGACCAATAGCGGCAGAAGGGTAAAACGTGATATTTTTTTGATTTTTTTCTCTCCTCCCCTTTCTTTTCTATCTTTTTTGTGTCAAGATGCCCGAATGGGCCGTTTCCCCCGACTGACTCATCAAACTGGGGGGGGGGGGCACGTGCCCCCCGGCCCCCCTTTGGGCACGCCACTGTACAGATTTGCGTGAATGTAGCCAGATGTGTTCAATGTAACAAGTTATCAAATTAAAGTAATACTAAGATTTTGATCAGAAATGGTTTTGATTTAAAACAGCCTAAAATGAAGGAACGTGACTATCTAAAAGCGTTTCCAAGTGTATTTTATCAAAAACTTGTTTCGACACAGAAAGCAGGGCATCATGAAAAGTACATGATTATTTTCTCTTCTTTTACCTGTTTCACACCTTGGCCCGTCATACCCTGTTCCATTACAATTACATCGATACCATCCAAAGTCGTTGATACATTTCCCGCCATTTTTACAAGCTGCGCTGTAACAGTTATCCCAGACGGGATGTTCACTAATGTCTGAAAGGGAATGATAATTCGAACAAGTTTTAGTTCTACTGGAGCCTAAATGCCGTTAATTTCCCTAAATTTTGATGTGCGAAAACGGTTCTAGCATTTTGTAGAGTGAGGTGCAGGATTGTGTCTTTTGGACATAATTTTCCTATTCAATGACAAAACTCCATATTTTTTTTCAAGAACAGCGCAATTCTGTCGATAAATACTTCTACTGCATTTTTTACATTGCATTTTGTAGAGTGATGTTTGTATTTCTTAATTCAGCACTCAAAACATTGAAATGGTACAAGGTGAACGTCAAATTAATAGAAGTTGCAGCGGTTCGATTCTTTTTTTAAATTTGATATTTATGTATAACAAGAACAAAAGAACATGGCTTTGCATATACTTTTAAATTATATACAGATCATAAGTATGATCCAGGCATTGAAACACATTTTTCACCAATCCATACGTATCAAATTGACCATGTTGACGGATAATTTCAAATGTTTTCACATTTCTTTTAGTTACAAAAAGGAAAATTGAACACTCATTACTGGGTGTTTTCTTTTTATGTTATCTCACCTAGTTGACATTTATTTCCGAAGAAGCCAGTTCCTCTGCAGTTACATTCAAAAGTTTTGATTCTGTCCAGGCATGTACCGCCATTTTGACAAGGACTATCGAGACAGTCATCAATATCTGAAAAATAATTGTCATAGCAACGATAATTGTCATGGTAACAATAATTATCATGGCAACGATAAGAAATCGATCGACCTGCTCATTATCATCAACATTTTAGGTGTGGTTAAGGCTTTTGCTTATCACTGAAAATACGGTAAGTGGAAATTTATGGCACGCTACGCATCCAGGAAATCACCCTGTTCTATTGTTTTCTGACCACTGTGATGTGACGCATGTTACCTCCACTCTACCGTGTTGTATCAAGATCTAGGGATACTGAATATTAACCAGCACGGAGTATGGAGTCAAATCTTGCGGGCGCCTTGCTGACTTATACGCATACTATTGTCATAATCTTGGTGACAAGAAAATTTAAACAACCTGATGTTCTTGTGCTAATTGCCATAGGAAAAGGTAAAGGGGACAGCTTTGTGCTTATTGTTTTCTTGTTTATATTTGCGGTGAGAGGATCGCCGCACGTTCTTTACCGTGAGTTTGTTACCTTAACAACACTAAAAATCCACCCGGTACCCACTTGACACCTTGGTGGAGAGGAGCACATGAGGGTAAGTATCTTGCTCAAGGACACTGCACACGCCGCCCACCGGATTCGAACCCATGACACTCAATGCCCGGTGATTAAGAGTCGGGACTTATACGGCTAGGCCACGCGTGTCCCTAATAGCATAAATGAACATTTTGGTGACGCTATTCATTTTTACGCGTAAATGGCGGAAGGACGATATTTTAGCACAAAATAGACATAAAATTAAACTCAAATTGAAAATCATGAATATTTGTTAGCTTTTCAGTTTAATGATGTGTATATTTTACAGTATGTACCAACTGTATTTTCATAGTACGTACTTGTTTCACACATGCTTCCTTTAAATCCCGTGTCATCACAGTCACAATGAAACCCTTTGAGTTCATCGATACATTTACCGCCATTTTTGCAGGAGACGCCAAGACAATCATTAATATCTGCAGAACAGAATAAGATTAGACAAAACTAGAAGAATATAATTGGTTGGAAAATTTAAACTTAGACATTTAATAGCTAGAATACTCTAAAGTCACCTGGACCCTTAAAGATTTAGTAATTCCACCGCATATATTAAATGAAAAGCTGGGTTTTTGTTTTTGAGTTTCATCGTCATGTTGTAAAGAGCGTTGACCGATAGTGTGTCAAAAATCCGTCCAGACACGTAAACATGTGTGAAAACGTCGAGTTTCTACATAGAGTTTGCATGCGCCAATCACCATGCTGTGACATCTCTAGCTACGAGATTCAAAGCCATCCTGATCTTTGCCACGAAAAAAACCACCTCACTTAAATAATTTACAATACAACAATCATCAAAACCGAACACGCGAGCGTTGGAATGAATGAAAACTTGCGAGATAATGCTTTCGTAACTTTTATATTTTACCGTTTTCGCATTGAAAGCCTTCATAGCCAGTAGCAGTGCAGTCACAGTAGTAACGATTAACGCCATCACGACATGTACCGCCATGCAGGCAAGGGCTGGTTGCACAATCGTCAATATCTAAAATAAAAAAAATTAACCACATTGTACAAACATTTTAAAATGTGCTTCTCGATTGCGGTAAGCCTATTTGTTAGGCTTTTAATATTACAAAAATGAAACTACCCATCGATACTGTACATTTTTTTATTCCTATCATGCACGAAGAAGGAAATTTTAAAATAGGTTCAATTTAACAGGTATAGGTTGATTTCGTGTACAGCAGATACCACAGTTACCATTTTCACGAAAGTACCATTTTTTCAAAGTTGACAGTTACCATTTTCACAAAGAGTTCCATTGAATCCAGGTGCACAGTCACAGCGTCCGCCTATGCAAAGTCCGCCATTTCGACATTCATTTGCAACGTCGCAGTCAACAACTGTAAGGTAAAATGTAACCGAATTGTAATATAGATCAAATTCTTTAATGTTCTTCATTAACGAGTTCCATCCACTAAAAACAACACAATTTGGGTGGTCAACTGGCGCGAATACAAATCAAATGCATTTAGAGTGATACGCGGGAACGCGTGACTACAGAGTTATCTTACGCGTAACAAAATTTACGTGCTGAAATAGCTACAAACCCAACCATACGTGGACGCAAGAGGTACGTTTACGTTATGCAGATTTGGATCTCGGTCTGTATTGATGGCTATGGAGATGCTGATTAATTTGATTTTTCCTTACATGTAGATTGCCCGCCGTTATATTACGTAGTTTGTCATTGCATATTGTCAAATTATTTCATTCAGGGATTTCAGCATTTTTTAATCACAAAGATCTATATCCTTACCGCATTGCCCACTGATTATATCTTTTACGTTAGCGTTTACAAATAAATCCACTTCACATCGATCCAGATTGCCGGCCTGGTCCTCAACGACGACAGACATATTGGGACAGCAACAATTTGATCTAGATTAATATCAAAGACAAAATATCGACAAGAAATTACTTTACTCAAGCACAGTACCTAACCTAGTTCCATTTATGAATGAAATGAACAGGAGTTCGACAATTATGTTAATTTTATCAATTCTCGAAGTCCGAGGGTAGGGGGGGGGGGTACACAAAAATTACACATTTGGACTGACTCAATATCTTCATAGTTTCTTCACCATGTTCACAATTTACAAACCAGAATACTACTGGTTTCGTCGAAGGACAAGATCTAGAAGGAAGACAAATGTGGCAAATTAATCGTCTAGCGTGGACTGCCCTGTTGCAAAGTAATCTTAATCCCGGGTTACATACGTTGAGAAATTAAGCGATCCCTAGGCACTTGACTGAAAGAACATCATTCTAAGGAAGAATCCCCAATTACGATCACATCAAAACTGGTTATTGACATCGATAATATTGACAAAGACCCTACTTGGTTTACCAGGGGTGTCAGAGAAGCAGCACACATCAAGATCCATCATCAGAGCTCTCTCAAAACAGACAGTGACCGACACCAACTTCTGGCATATATACGACCATATTTTGAGACGCTTGCCCAAACAAGATCAGGCCAATGTCTCCAACTTATTCCAATAGCTCCCCCGCTCGTTGGATAGGTCTAGCGTTAGCGCAACAAAACCTTTTGAAGGAGAGCATATTTTCATGTTGTGTAAAAGAAATAAGTACTGTATTATTTAGAATGCACACTATTTGGATGATTTTGTTTTGGCTCATCAATACACACTAAGACTAGATTGAAAGTAAAGAATAGTGAACTTACTCATATATGACTTCAATATTAGCTGCACTAGACCTGACAAATGTATAATTGCTGTTGGAGACTTCTAAATCGGATACCGTTATTTCTGATATGGCCCGATTATCTTCCAAGGCCACTCTCATTGCCCAAAAGTGAGTGGTGCAGTCACGTCTAATCATATCAGCTGTGCAAATAGCTTCGATATTCAGAATTTTGCAGCCTGGTGGTGTCATGTCGTCTTCAATGACCTAAAATACAGGAAAAGATGGCTATTATCATACTGATTGGGTGCAGAATTTGGAACTGGTATAATGTTTGTAGTACTCGCCATTTACTTCCAAGGGCAAGGCCTGGATTCGATATCTGCAATGGCTGGTGTGCATGTGTGTGCTAAATTGTTAGTAAGATTTTGATTGCCATTCTATCCCAAAGTTTCTACGATTATCATGAATTCATCAAGCTTGCCGACACTGTACGATAACCATGAAGATATGTAGTTATTTCGTTCTACAAATGAAATCTTTACGCTTTCCTGATTTTTCCTTACAGCGTAAACTATGCGGATGAGAGATCCCATGAAGTTGCCCCACGAGGTAGATACTACCAGTGTTGTGTTCCGCTACTCCCCAAACTAACGAATCTGAACCTTTAGACAAATCGAATTCTTTCTTTACCTAAATACCATATTTGAATGGACACCATAGGTCAGATGACTTGCAATTTGGATCGTTATGAAAAACATTGATCCTCATGATGCACATACCTCGACAATCTCAATTTTCTCAGCAAGAGTTAAGCTTAATGATACGTAGTTTCTTTCTCTGCTCGTCCTACTTATCATGTTTACAGTAATTAATCTGAAAATTAACGAAATATGGATGAAATAAAAGTATCATACATAAACATCTACATCAACATCATCAAGAACAACAACATAAATCAAATCAAATATTTAATTCAACATCAAACAAACAACAAATCATTTAATATATATAGCAAAAAAACAAACAATAAAAGACACCAATGGAGGACAGAGATGCAAGACCAACAACCACTAAAACAACATCTTACACAGAATCTCCTGCCTTCGCTCCATTGCCTGCAATAAGTGTTACCAATCCCGATGTTTGCTCACCACTTTCCAAGTTACGATGAGACGGTTCTATATTGGCAGATACAGGATTATTTATTGCAGAGCTTTTCGTCGTCACAATGACGTCTAAATCAAACGAGTCTTCTGCACCAGAATTTTCCAGATCAAGATGGAATGAACCTGTCTCGCCAGCCACAAGATCCCCTGTGGAGAATAGATGTAAAGTGTATTCAAAGTTAGATAGAATAACAGGAAGGTCTCCAGTTCGATTCCCGGTGTTGCCACAGTTTTATTCACTTTCAGTCTCGTGGAAACCCTTACAAAATACGGCGACGCTATTCTAGCTAAAATGGCTTAATACGGGCTGATCAAGATTTGAAAGACGATTTGGGGTGGCTTGCAATATATACTTTGATAAAATTCATTTAAAAACATATTTACCAACTGTATTGTTGACATTTGAAATGGCAAGTGTGAATCCCAGTACTTCTACAACTACCGGATGTAACCTTTGAACTCTATTTCCAGACCAGTCTATTCCAACAATGCTAACCGTGAATGACTGTAAAAAGGAAGCACACGATTGCATTTGTAAATTTGTGAATTTGTAAAAATTATTCTACCAGGTGTACAAAGCAATGTAATTTTTGTCTTTTCAACAACGCATGAAAAACATGACTCTGCTTAGGAACGTCGAACGGAACTTCACCTATAAAACTTGTGTGGACTAACCTTACGCCAAGAATATTACCCTTCTGCCTATATCGCTACCCAGTAATAAAGAAATGTTACCAGGTATCGTTTCGATGCTATTTCATGTCTAAATCGTCTATACAAGCGTACAGAACTCCTTAACTCGAAACCCTAGCAGGTATCCTCTTGCCCACATGAAACCAAGAAAAGTGCAAGTTCAAAATATAAAGAGTGCGTGGCTTACAACCCATTGTGCCCTTGCCTACCCTTGCCAAAATAAAATAAAATAAAAATAAGCTTTCCTGTTCTGGAAGAAGCACATTTGCGGTGTATATCCCTGACGATCTCCCGCTGATGTCTGTCAATGGAGCTCCTAATATGATACTTTGACCATTGGAGTCATGCAAAAGGAGCTCATATGCATATTCAAGAAGTTCAGGACTGGTAATGTCTATCAAAAATGTTACATTGGAACCTGGAAACATGGATAAATATATCATATGTTATCAGTTTTATCTTAAGACATTTGTGTTATTCCTCCTGATTTAAGTGGTTTACAATATCAACATTTTGCTCCCGTCAAAAGTGGTTTTAAGAAACTACATTACTTTCTACAGGATTGATTCTCGTCTAACCGAACGATTTATTTTCTAAATCATTTATTAGCAGTGTAGAGCAGCATGCCAATCTCTAAGGATTTTGGCTTAGCTCGAAATGACGAGATCGTAAAATTAACGATCGGAATCACCGACAGACGACTCGGAATATCAGCCAAGGATGTCGAGGAAAAAATAGAACAATATTTGAATAAATTGATGTTGAGAAACTAAAACATTTTTTTCTTTTCAGGATCCATAATTGCACCGATTTGTAAGTTTAATAAATGAAATCCTGTTTTGTTTTGTTTTGCTTTGTTTTGAAAAGTCTTGTGCCAATTTTTGAACTACTGCACCTATAGTAATATATAGGAACCGAAAGCCACTTTTCAGTTTATATACTGTGGCTACACTGACGTCAGCTCTCGGTGTACATCCGTACGTGTAAGTGGTCTGCGAAGATACGGATCTCAGATCTGGATCTAGGAGATGCGCATCTAGATCTGCACTCCATGTAAATTCCCCCCACTGATCACCACGACATATATTTCCGGAACAACACACATCGATTTGATCTTATTATGTTCATTTTATCAATGGATAGCTGTCTACCTCATTTGCATGGTTACTAAAACAAACAAACAATTAATTTTAGGACTTTTAAGGTTACAAGTATGTCAAAAGATTGTTTAAACAAAACTATTTTTGATCGACTGATATTAATTATCGTGATATGTATAATAATTACCTGACAGTGGCAATCCATTTATTGGTACCAAATATCCTCCTTTTCCGCGTTCATAAATTTGTAAAAGGAAATCCAAGAAACTGTTGGCGGTAATTTCAACTTGATATGAGACACCATATGGCAATCCTGGTAAGGAAAGAGTCCAATTTCCGCGGATGCTCGCAGGGAGGTGAAATATGAAGAGGTTGGTAGAATCAACAATTATTTCGACAGTACTAGACGCAAATGAAATATGCGACCCTGTGGAAAAAAATATGACTAAGATTAACTTTTTGTACCACCATACAAAACTGTGCCTCTTTATTGAATGACAACTCGTTGTAGACACTAAGGACCGATTTTAGACCCCCTTTATTGAATCAAATATAGAGATCTGCACACGAAATAAGCTCAAATTTCAGAATTGAGATTATCATATATTTATTTAATTTCTTCATGTTCTCAGCTTATGAATAATATGGCATAGGGTAGGTGCAGGTAATTGGAGACCGTTAAGCTCATTTGCATTTTGTGATTGCACAATGACTTTCTTTAAAAACTGACTTGCGGTGAAGGAGGTGTTTGATCCCCTCATTACAAATATAACAAACAAGTGGAATCTGGTCCAATTACTTTGAAAGAAAGATGGGCACTGCGATCTGTGTTAATACAGGACGCCCCCTTTATCTTTTTTATTACATTTCAGGCGGTGGCGGACAGGCCATTGCCACTGTCAATATTTACGAGACACCGGTGTAATGAACTACAGCGTCCTTATGACTGAAATGGCCTAGCTACTATTAAATTGTGTAGAACGTACTTGCACATGTGCGATCAATAAATCATCGATTGCGACTTATTCCGTGTAGTTCAATTAGACCCGGACTCCTGGTTATGGGGGACACCCAGTCTCATTACACCGGCAATACCAGCCTGTCCATATGAATATTAACGAACCCGTAATCTCCCATATTTGGTCATAAATAACAACAAGTGACCAGAAAAAACCTCGATCAGTAATTGGATACGAATAACTGTACAAAAAATTAGGTTTTGATGAGAAGAAGTTGGGTTCACGCGTGAACCCCAACGGATTTAGAGTAATATAATTATGTTTAATTTTGTGACATCGCTTTTGTAATTTATTTGATCCATGTAAAAAAAGAAGTTTTTGTAATATTTTCAAACCACAGTTCGTGGCTCTGCCAATTACGATACACGTAAAATGTATCGCTAAGTTTGCGATTAGAAATCCCTCAGCCTAAATCAAGTAAATCGTGTCCTCAGCCGCCTGCTACATTTTAAATGGTATTTTTTAACTAAATAACGGTTGCGAGCCTTTTATATAACTTATTTTTCATTGGAGTTGAAAAAATAATAAATGCCGCTATGACACTATTTCCATGAAACGTGGTCACACAGGGTCAAGTTTTAGGCTAGTTGTCTCCAATTACCTGCGGTCTCCAATTACCTGCACTTACCCTATCTTTATCTTTAGATAGTTACCTGACGGGTCACGGAATTTTGTCTTCGTCCTAGCACTTGGTCCTGTTACCTTCACGGTAATGTCCTTAACAGTGTCATCAACAGGAAAAACAAGCGAAATACTGGAAGAACCATCACTCCCCCACTGTATGATGGAAACCTCTGACGCAATTGTCTCGGCAATTACAACATTGCTAACACTACTTATGTCAATATCTGTTGTGTGATAAACAGTGCCCCCAGTTGCTGATGAGAGCTGAATATATGGGTTGTCAGCTTCATGAGATATGAAAAGAAACACATAAGAACCTATTAGATTTAATATAGTTACGTCTTATTTAAACTTTTTTGACCATATACATGTATATTGTGCCATATACACGTATTTTCAGCAAGCATCCGCTACTTATTAAATATATATTCTATTTTACATTACAACGCATATGTGAGGAGGAGAAATATTATTGTTATTATTTGAAAATACATTGGAAGCCATTGGAAATGTTTAAAGACCGAATACTTGTCGCACCATTTATATTATTGCCTATGAAATAGTAAAGTTCGACCCTTAAAAATATATTCATTGATTTCTTTATAAGAGCCACGATAATCTACAGGTTTTTTCATTTCAACTGTTTAGTTACTATAACACTTAAGTGGTCAAGGGGGGGGGGGGGTCCATATGGACCCAACATTTGGTTTTTGCGGGTTAGCGCAAAAACGCGAAGTAACTTTTCATCGCCCCTCTATGTATTTGTCTAACTTTACCATACCCTTCACGTGGTGGCAAAAAAATCCAAATCGACCCACCCCTTCCAATGCTAATTAGCATAAATAAGCATTTTCGAGGGCGCTCTTCAAATTTGTTTTGCCCATATAATCGTAACCGAACAACTTTTTTTCAAATTTATTTCAGGAATGTATTTGTACTTACATACTGCAAATTTGAGCCAAATTTTATTGAAAAATTCCATTGGGAAGTGAATTTTCAATTTTTTGGCGGGAAAATGTTGACGCGACGCGGCGAAATTTGTTTTGGCCGCCATTTTGAAACGGTTTGTACGATTTTCAATTTTTTTTCTTTGTTATAATTATTTTGAGGTACTTTACCTGTGACCAGAGTTTCAAAGTAAAATTCTTTCGCGAAAGTGCTCTTTCGGGGTTTCATATGGACCCCCCCCCTTGACCACTAACAGGTTGACCACTTAAGTGTTAAGTTATGAGCAGTAAATATTTATAGGGATGAGCCGGGTTTGCATATCAAAAATCTCGAGAAAAACACTTCAAGACCTGATTTTTTTCTAATTATAAGCTAATAACGTGTTGTTATAGAAGATAATTCAGATACAAATTCATCTGGTACGAACCACAAGTCCTTGAATTTTTTTATTCTCGAGGTTGTTGATATGAAGATTATGCCTTGCTGGGCTCAACCCTCGATTTGTATAATGACTCACAATCTGTGCTTCTTTTTCTCCGTCTTGCATCATCACATGAGCCTGTCAAAAAGAAATTGATAGCAATATTTTTCTGGTTGGCGAGGGCCTCCACCGAGGACTTCTTTGCTTCATCCTTTGCGCCAGCATCGGTCCAAACGTAAAGTTTTCCTGGGTATATCCTGTAAAGTAATGAAGAACCGAAATATTGTATAACGACCAAATATACTACGGAAAATAACAAACTTGATTAATGCCTTTGATACTGACCCGTAAAATACGAAGTATGCAAAACATGAGGCACGTGACGTGATCGCTTGGCCTTGGTTGGTCCATATGCTTTACTGGGTGATTCCAAGGTAACGTTTGTGACCGAAAAATTGGAAAATTTCACTTTTAAATGGCCACAGAACCTAGCATAAACATTATATCAACGAGTTTGTTGTTGATAATGGTGCTCACTGGTGGGATCAAGACATGCAGGTGTTTAAAGATTAAAATAATTTCCAAAATACTGAATAAAGTTCATGTAACGTTCGGTAACGTTTGTGACCTCGCACAGAAATGGTTTTTTGCTCCAAATGACTTCAAAGTACAATTTCTCTGACATGTTAGCAAATTTTTTATTGCGCTTTTCACAGATGATTGGTAACATATTTACAAAGAGTTCATAAAAGTTGTAGGAAATTCTATCGTCAGGATTTCTTTAAATGCAATGTTTTGTTTGGTAACGTCTGGTAACGTTTGTGACATTTTGGTGTAACTTTTTGGTAACGTTTGTGACATTTTTGAATGAAAACATGTGCTCATTCATGCACGGGTAGAACAAATTCAAAATTTCTGATTAGAAAATACTTTTCACATACCGAGTAACAAACGTATGACTGAAAAAACTGCTCATATGGTCGACTAAAAAAGCTGATTTTTTGCTTGAAATCAAAAAAGGTTTAGTTTTCACTGGAATGAGCCTACTGCTTCTGTCAGGCATGCGCAGTTGACTAAAATGATTCATGATATTAACTGAAGGATATATAGCATTATGTTTGTATATAGGTAGGTACATCCTAAAAACAGTTACGAGACAAACGCACTTCACCTGTCCGGGGGCACTCTCATATATCGGTTAATAGCGACTGCAGAACAATTATAGACCCCCTTTTTATCGATAAACTGACACCAAATGACCCCGTTTTTTCACACCCTCTACACTCAATGCCTTATTTTTGTCTAAGTCTAAAACTTATTGACCCCATATTTTCTATCCAGGACTATTTATCTCTAATTCGTGCCTTCTTTACAATCCGAAGAGTCCCAAACACTCACGGAAAACATATATTTTTTATTTCAGTACCTGGATCTCTGCTTGAAGCCATGGATTATAGTGCAAATTGTATAGCAAATTATCCATCGTTACATTCGAAGACCTGCATGTTTTGATTCACACACTGAATGAACCCCCTTTTTTGACCAAAGTCCTACATATACACTGAATGCCAAAGCTATTGTAAAATAAAAATACTTTTATAGCCAGAAAATACATTTAAAGCTTATGTAGACAACAAGTACAGTAAATTCTTTTAAATTCACAAGAATGTGCTTATGAATGTCACTTACATTTGTTGTAAGGCTAACTCAATTCCAGTGAAAACATATTCAGGACAATCATCACCACCGTGTGGGTAAAGTTCATTCAAAGCATGGGAGCATTCCTCGAGATCATGGGAATTTGTAAGTGGGGTGAAGTTTTCGACTACAGTGTAGAAAATGCAAATGGAAATAATAATTAATCTGTTATTAATTTTCTCGCTGGTAATTCTTTGAAATTTTCGTTTTCTTCAGATTTTTTCCCAATTCTCCGATACTCATTAATTTCTCTTTCTCCTCCTCCTCCTCCTCGTCGTCATCCTTCTCCTCCTTCAACACCTACCCTTCTTCTTCCATTATCGTTTAAAACTATTTTAATTGATGAGAGCTTTTGTCCGTTTCAAGGCCCGTATTCATGAAACATTGCTAACTCTAGTTGGTAACCAGGGGGGGTAGGACATGACGTCAGCAGATTTTGAAACTCCCATTCAAAAAACTTGAATTTTAACTAACGCTCAAAAATTTCATTTTATGCCCTTACTTAGTGTATAAACATGTGCAGATTTCAAAACCGTTGAGGTTGGGACTTCAACCTCAGAAAACTAAAAAGATATTGTGATTATTGTAAAGAATTACTTTTCTTTTCATTTACGCATTGAAATAATACGGGCGATACCACGGATGACTACGCATCAAATCTGAGTAAACAGTCCGGTAAACAGGCAATTAAAGGGATCGTCCTACCACCACTGTTGGTAACTAACGTATTGCATACCTGTCAAAATTTGATAGGTAGACAATTGCTTAGTATCCAACTAGAGCAGTGTTTCATGAATATGGGCCCTGGATTGTTCTCAAACTTAAAAGGTCTGTTTATAGTTCTTTCTGCGCTACCAAATATTTTGTGCAACAAGTCTTTGTTTTATCCTTAATTCCAATGCATCTTCTAATCATAAAAACCATCAAACAAAATACAAAGTGGTGTAGGAATATTTGGTAGCTCAAAATACCTATAAACTGACCCCATATACTGTGTATTATATATTATTATTGATCACTTACTGGGATCATTGACAGGAGAAACGATGCACTGCTTCGACTTTTGACATGATTGAGAAAACAGAGAAATGTAAACGCTTGCTAGATTAACGCTTGCTTCAATCTCATCCGCCATACTGCCTGTGTCGTCAATTACGAATGCTAAAGAACCACCGGAATCGATGTTTAACAGTTTATGGAATTTGACGTTGTCAATTAATGCTTTAATCCCGTTTTCTAGACATGAGAGATAACATTAACACATTTTTATTATGACTTAATTAGAGGTAACAGATTGCTGGAAGTCTATCTGGCGTTCAAAACAGAAAGAAAACTACGGGACATCATTCAGATTTAACAATCATGTCAACATTATGTTTAATTAAACTTGACATAGGCCTATATATGACATTTGCTTTGAAGATTTATAATAAGATTATCAACATAATAGAACGATGTGTTTTGCAATGCTGACATATGCTAATAATACTAAATCCAGTCAAACAATTTTACAGCATAATTGTAGCCGTTATTATTTTACATTTACCTTGATCATTAAAGAATGCTTCTCCAGCTTGTACAGCTAGTGCTGCAGCCTGTTGATGAAGATGATAATGAGGTGATATCGCAGGATCGGTAGAGTCCTTGTTGATCCCTCCTGTTGCAACTTCAGTCCACGTTCTGTCAAATTTTCCGCCATGTGAACATTTGCCCCATGATTTCGAAGAGGCTATAGGTCAAAAGAGCATTAATGCGTGACAAAGCAAACAACAAATTCTCAGTGATAGGGTAAAATGGGGTAAATGGAACTGTGATGTAAATTGAATACTGACAATATTTTAAACTGATGGATGCTTAAGCGCTCCATTTACCCTATTTTACCCTATTCGGATTAATAAAGCAAGGGGAATACCATAGCTTCCTCTTATTGCTATGGACAGCATTAAAGGTTCATCCAATTTTTCAAATGCAGTTTTCAGATTCATATTAAAAATCACCACAAGAGGGATATCAGGTTCAGATTTCAGTTGAAGTGGTATAATTTTAACAATCAACAATCCCGACACAAACGATTTCAGACCTGATGATACTTTCAAGATGCATCATGGAATAAGATTATTCATTTTGAAAGTACCTACCATCATGAAATATTCTGATCCAAGGATTGTTGATATACAGCACACAGTCTTGTGGCAGTAAGCTCTTGATATCTTGATATTGAAAACGAAACCATTTTAATTTGAAAGCTACAACTTCGCCTATCCCCATTGAAATTTTTCAAACCGTAGCCATTTTTGTGTTTACATAAGCGAAAGCAATAGCACAAAAGTCATTGCTACTTTGCTCTGAGACGAAAATTAGTTATTTTCGTCTCAGCTTTGCTTTCATAGAAGACAATAGAAAATCACTTACTTTGATTGACAGGTCTCTTTTTGCGTAGGATTAATTCAATACTTCTTTTGTCAATTACATTTTTACAAACTTTTGTAAACTAAAACCTTTGTATTTTAATGAGATGACGTACAAAGCATTTGAACAGACCCAATGTACAACATTACCTTCTGGTTTAGATATATCTTGTCCTGAACGATAGCCACTGTACAGATATCTAGACTTTCTGTTGTAGTTCAAGGTCGACTTACAATCATGTAATTCTGGTCTGCCTCTGTTAAAAATAAGTGTTACCAATTAACGGTTTAAGTATTCATTAGACTGACGGATGGCAACTTGTCACAGCATCATCAACTCGCAACACAATTGGAGCGGCAGTTGGTGGAGTTGGTTTTCTGCTTAGCCCTCATGCTGCTAAATCGATCACCAGTGTCCATAAAGTGTCTTCTAGGATCATAGTTGCCAACTTCTCAGGTAATCCAGCCACCTCAGTTGTATGTTGTTATAGCCCAACAAATTGTGCTGATGAGGCAGATGTTTCCCACTTCTATGAGAATCTGCGACAGACCACCAGGGATATTCCACGGCACAATGTTTTAGTTGTAATGGGAGATATGAATGCAAAGATTGGTAAGCAAGATAGGAATTTCACCTATAACAAAGCAACAAACAGAAATGGCAAACATCTACTAAACTACCTGGATGAGTGTGATCTAAAGGCAATAAACAACATGCTACAAAAGAAGAAAGGTAAACTGTGGACCTTCCAATATCCAAACGGTGCAAAAGCACAGCTTGACTATATTGCCATCAACAGAAAGTGGGTGAATAGTGTGTGTGACTGCAATGCCTACAACACCTTTGTCAGTGTTGGATCTGACCACAGGGTTGTCACAGCTAAGCTGAGGCTGAGTTTAAGAGCTACAAAGTCTGCTGCTAAAAGAACTCTGAAATTTGATTGGAAGAAATTCTATACAGACACTAATCTCCAACAGTCATATGCAGTGGAGGTGCATAACCAGTTCAGTGTTCTGTGTTCTTTAGAGGAGGAGGATCTAACAGCTGATAAGAAGTACCCTCTGTTCATCGAAGCTCATAAGATCGCTGCTTCAAAAACCCTCCCAAAGAAACCAAGAAGACCAAGAAATAGAGTGTTCTGGGAAGATGACAGAGTAAGGCAATCAAGAAAGGCCCTCACCGATGCCCACAAGCAGTATATGGAATCAAACAGTGCACATGATAAGACATTGTTCGAGGAGGCTAAAATCAACCTGGATACAACATACACCTGTGTAGAAAAGGAGTACCTGCAAGAAAAGATTTCCAACATCCAATCTGCTTCCCAAAGCATGCAGAGCGGTATGGCCTGGACAACCATAAATGAGATAACTGGTAGAAGAGCATCCAGCTAAGGGCGTTTGAGAGGTAGTACTACTGCAGAGCGATGCAAGGAGTGGAAAGATTACTTCTGTTCTCTTCTAGGATCACCACCAATGGCTAGCAACCCTGATGAAGAAATTGAACCCCTTTTCGACCATCCTCTGCCAATTGAAACCGGTGCCTTCACCGATGAGGAACTGCAAGAGGTTCTTAAGAAACTGAGA
>JXSR01S011969.1:116127-130615 GCA_000969725.1 Ophiothrix spiculata | reverse complement strand
GTTTTTAATACATTTTTCTTATGTTTTGGATGTTGGAACTTGATTAATATGATAGAATACACTTCAATGATAACCTTTCTGATGAAATTAGAAATTCGACCTTGGACGTGATTTTTGACTATGATTAGCATCAATGGCCCGTATCTCGTAATGTACAATGCCGGTATTAAGGTACCTTTCGATATGACGATCCACAATTGTGAAAAATTGTCTAAAATTTTGCAAATGTTGTCGAAAATTTTGCAAAAGTTTTACACATTTTTGGCCATTCTGACCCGGAAAGACCTTTTTTTTGTGAATTTTGCCCAAAGACCTCAAAATTTTTACACTTTGTCACTGAAAGACCTCCCTTTTTTACCCATTTGTCACCGAAAGACCCTTACTTCCGAGGTGCTTGGTGGCACTCGCACATCACTTCCATATTTGACTGCCCTCCTATAAGTTCACATATGAATTTCATTTTTGTAACAAACCAAGTAGACACATATTTAAATTATTGTCACTGAAATACATGTTGTCTGGTTTTATTTCCTTTTTGAAGTATGACACATTGAAATATTGGAAACTTATTTCTGACACACATGGTATTGTAAACTTTCCTAAACAAACGCACTTGGGCACTGCCTGAAATTTATATTTGATCTGAGTATTAATCTCATGAGCAAAAGCAGTCTTGTATTGAAATGAGTGAATAGGAACAGGCCATTACAAAAGAAAGTCAATGGTAATGTTTAGAGAATTGAAGAAATAATGCAAGCAAAATCCAGGGGGAACATCTTGGGAAGAAACCTACCATGAGAATGGCAAATTATTAAAACTTCTATGACCCCTTCTATTTCACTTATAATTAGCCTAAACCAGAATCCTGCTGAAAATTGCTTGATTTTTGTGATGACCTAAATCATCTTCAATGAAATCTTGGAATCCATGTTCAGAAAGATCTCTTTTTTCCTGATTTTGGTAAAAGTTTGAAAACACAGATTCCAAAAACTTTTGTGCCCCTCCCCTTTCAACCTGGATGAAAACCCTACAGAGCAATTGACGTCCAATTCTAGTATTTTACTTACACGTGTAGGCCTGGGGTGTAGGCCCTATCTACGGTGAGATTCAATCACTTCCTAGCTGAAATTTCATCATCCGAATTGACAGTACAAGGTGACAACGGTATCTGTTATCATCATTACCATCAGATAAGGGGGCTACCAGTGTTTATTTTCATCAGATAAGGGGACTACCATTGTTTACATTCTGTCAGGAGAAATACTAGTTCCAACATGACTTATCGGCAGCGATTTGGCAGATTACCTGACGATAGCACAGAACAGGTTAATAATAACGACGATGTGTTACTGGATATTCCTGAATCTGAGGTCAGTTTAGAGATTTTTAGCACTTTGTCTGTGATTATTAAGCAGGGATTTACTAGTATGACTACCTATGTTAGCATGAAACAGGTTAATAATAACCTCATATTGGATATTCCTGAATCTGAGGTAGGTCCCATGTTTCAATATTTTGACACAAGAGCCTATTTGATATTGATAATAACTCTGTAACAGCACGATCAATATGATGAGATATTATTTCCATTTTTGTGCAAACAACTGTGTAAGGGTACGTGTCCATTATCGTGTACCAATGTCACTTGGATACCCTGGTCACATAACCTTGCGGCGAGGTTACAATGTGTTTATGCATCATTTCAGCGTACGCCAATCAGACACAGGCCGGTGACCGACCGATGTCCAGCCAGTGTCTGACCGGTGTCTGTGAGCCAAAGAGACACAGGTAGCATACCGCAAGAATTTAATTCCGAGTTAAAACCTTGCGGCTTGTATACGATGTCTTAAGTTATGGTCCCATAACCACCGGCGTCCAATCGGTGTCTGACCGGGCATCGCAAGCATTCACCAGTGTCATACCGATGTCATACGGGCGTTGCGGGATTGCGGTGTTGCGGATTCCTGCGGCTTATGTGACCAGGGTGTGAATCATATGCATGCACATTTAACTCATTTTTAACATCACTATTGAAGAGGTAATTAATGACATTAAAATCATCAGAAAAATCCACTGGTTTGCTGTATCAATAATTGCATGCATGTATTGAGGTCAATTTCAGAAGTAATTTTACCCTGATAATGGCTGCACAGATGCTTGCATAAAACTATAATTAATCATATAATATTGGATCACGCTATGATGCAGGGTATTGAAATTTATATTAACTAACCCTCGTCTTCCTGAGCCTGAGCCTTTTTTGTAACACATCTTAATGAGGGGTGCAATGGGGGGGTGCACCCCACAATTTTGAAATCCAAGATCATGAAAAATCAGTCTAGGCGTTACGTAATTATGACATCACAAAGTATTTACAGACCCAAAAATTCAATTTTTGCTAAAAATGGCAAAATATTTGTGATAAAAGTTCTAAATGTCGGAATTTCGTCAGGTTTTTTGCTAATAAATGAAGGAAACAGCAATTCTAACATGTCCTGTTTCAAGTCCACACCATGCAGATATTTTTCAAAATGGTGATTTAAAATTTTCAAGGTGGCAAACAACCCCACCCTTGGTTTTTGACGGCCTACGATGACCCCATCTGAGGTGGTACCCCAATTTTTTTCCAGCAAAATGACTGTTAAGGATGTAAAAACAATTACCTAAATGCTTAGAGTCGCTTAATTTGTTTTGCATTTTGGTGCAATCTGCAATCATCCCCCACCCCTTAGAAAGATGAGGATTAAATAAATGCAACATGGCTTCAGTATGAATGAAACTGGTAATATTTGATCCAAATAATCATTCACAAACATCTGATATTTGATAATTTGTATTTGGCTATGGCATGTTTACCAGCATACCACTGACAGGATGCACCTACATACTTGTTTGCCAAAGTTGCTTGTTTACCAATTAAGTACGGTACAATTCTTGTTTACCAAGTTTTCAGTCACAGCTAGATGAGTCTTTGAAACGATAGGAATTATGAAGTACTTTGCATTTTAGTCAAGTCAAGTGATAACTTTAATGAATCCATGTGGAAATCACAACATGAGGAAACAATACTCATAAACAGAAAACTTACCAAATAATAATTTACCATCTGAGTCAATGTGCAATGAAAATATGCTACAAACCCCGGGAGGGGGCTACTTAGTACAAAAGGGGTTATGGAGACGTGCCGCAAATTTGGGTAGCAAAATCAGGCTTTCTGGTATTCCAATTGGTCCTTTTTCTTCACAAAATGAGGTATTTTGATGGGTTTTCTTTTCAAAATTTTCACTAAATGCTGCAAATTTGAACATTTCTTTTCAAAATGTTAGAAAATTTTGCCAAAATAGAGCAAATTTGGACAGGAAAAAATGAGATTTTTTATAAATATTTGGCTCAAAAATATAGAAGATTTGGTATATGGATGGGTCAATTTTTCTTATAAATTGGTATTTGGATGGGTGGCTTTCCAAATTTTCCAGAGGCACGTCCCTACCCAAACCAAATTTGAGTACCCCCCCCTCCCGGGCTACAAACCTTGAAGTACAAAGTAAAGCAGTTGATTAACCCTTACCCACTACAGGCTAAAAACCATCTCCTCGAATCTTACTGTATAAAATATCTCTATTTTCACACATTCAACCTGGGATTCAAACCCGGGACCTCTCACATCCCAATCCAATATTCACCCATACCAAGCCACCCATGGGCGTTGCCATGGCAGCGATTCGGTGCATGACCATATACATCTCCCGGTTGTGATGTATTTGGACTTATTTTCTTAATTTTCTACTGTAGGATTTTGTAGGAGCACGGTTAGGGTTAAACCACATTTATATACATACAGGGAAATAAATTAGTCCATATTTTTCGAACCATAACAATGTACCAAATCTTGCTGAATATTCAAATGAACTTATGTTCAAGGTGTGTCCATGTGGTAGCAATAAAATTAGCCACAAATAATACCCAAAAAAATGAAAGATTCATGTACAAAATATATTAATTCGCAGTGATTTGGCTTTAGTCAACCCTTGAGTCTCTTAAGCTAAGATTCCTTTTATCCGTTTGCGGTGTGGTTGCGATGCGTTTTACACTGTAAGGGTACTATTAGTTGTATAATTTAAAGCATATGATTGAATAGGATCATGTTGAAGCTGAGAATCAATTTTGACCGTCCGTTTTAAATGCGATTCTACATGCGTTTCGCATGCGGTGTGTTTTGAATCGATATAATGGTTTTCAACGAGAGTGATTCCTTTTATCCAGTCCATTTGCGGAGCGGCTACCCGGAAACCCATGCGTTTATTTGAATCGGTCCCTGGAGCGATTCATCCGTTTTGAATGCGTTTTGGTCATGCAGAAACTTCTCAATTAGAGAAGATGCTGAAATGAAAGCGCATTAAAAACGGACAGACAAAATTGAATATCAGCTTTCAACCTGATACCATTCATCTCCATTGAATCGTGTGCTATAGATTATACCACTACCAGTACCCTTACCGCAACCGCGCCGCAAATGGATAAAAGGAATCTTAGCTTTACACAACACAAAACACCAGTTCACAATGTTGTAGACTATAATTTTAATATTAGTCTGATTGCTTATTTTTGTACTGAAAGGTTTATAGAGTATGCACTGCATGTTGACCACCCTAAATAATGGCAGGCAGGCCAATATGAGTAGCCTACGTTTTTAAATTTGTTGATGCATATTACCAATAGAACTCAATCACAAAACTTCCCACCCCCTGTAAAAAACAGAGGAAAGAGGGAGAGAGAAAAGAAGTTGTTTTAGACTAAGTACTATTTAATATGATAATGATAAGATGTTGTTATTGGCAATAAAAATTTTCTCTCCGTTTTTTTTTTATATTCCAAGTATCGTCAATTTATTTGCATATAAAACTAAAATGTAGCTGCATGTACAGATAACCAGAGATTGGTCAGATTGTTTCATTTAAACAACTTCCTTGATGTCAGAAAATAGAAAAAAAAACATGTGAGTGTAGTCACATTAAGATCTCCTATCTCCTATGTGGTGTGTTATAAGTGATGTTCTAGTTTCATCCTTCTGTTAACGACTTACTTGGGGTTTTTTAGCATCCGTCAAAATAAGTATTCAGAGAGGCCACTATAAATGCATTCATAATTTCTAAAATCCATTAACTTGGAACCCCTGGACCCCCTTTTGGGACATTGCCTCTGGAGTCTGGACCCCACAAAGGGGCCCTAAGGCAGGCCCCTGGATGTTGAACCCTATCCCAGTAATTACTAAAATCCTAGATACGCACCTGGCCCTCCTTTTCAGCTTAATTTTTAAAATAACTGTAGAATTTACCAGTCTAGGATAAATGAGTAAAACTGAAATCATATTAAAAGCTGCACCTGGACTTATATTACCAATGGAATAAGACTGATCATGATTATAAGGCCAAAAAAAATTGTTGTGTTGCCCTCCGCCGGCCTGGTCGAAATTGTGGAAAATTCCGACCCGTTTTTTTTTTCCACCAAAATTCTTGATTTTTAATATTTCTTGAGTTTTGCCTGATTTCCAGCCGCGAAAATGTTCCAAAATGTGTATATTGGTGAAGTTTAAGAGAAGAAAAACTTTTTTCATGACCCTGTTTCTGTTACACATGGCATCTGTAATGGTTATTTAAAAAAAAAAAAAACTATTTTTTTGGCCTAATTTTACACAAGATATATGAATTCATTAATAAGCACAATATCAAAATATGTGAAATGCCACGTCGACAGGTCAAAATTAGCTACCTTTGACAAAATGCAGATTTTTATATTACTTGAAAGAGATATAAGCTTTTTAAAATGAGACATTACTTTTGAAACTTTGAGTCTTTCTTGAAACCATGATGAAAAAGCATAAAAATGTCTTATTATTTTCTTTATAATTTACAAGTTTAATTTGCTTGTATGATATGTAAACTCGTTTGCAGGGGGTCGGACATGACGTCATCAGATTTTTAAACTCCCATTCAAAAAACTTGAATTTTAATTAAAGCTCGAAAATTTCCTTTTATGCCCTTATTTAGTGTACAAAAATATACAGATTTCAAAACCATTGGGGTCGACCCCATAAAACTAAAAAGATATTCTGATTATTTTGAATGTGAGCGATTACGAAAATTATCGTGAGAACGGTAACCTCATTAATATTCATCACATCTGATGCGCCGAATCGTAGGTCATAGGACGCACGATGTATAAGTTAGTTAAACTTCATATCAGATATCGTAAATCACCGTGGTCCAGTGGTTAGGATTTGAGTTTCCCACGCGGGCGACCTGGGATCGATTCCCCCTTGTGTATTATTTTTCTCTTTTTGTAACTTCTAATTTTTTTTTTTCATGATATTCATCAGTATTTTAGGTTTTATTTAAAAAAAATCACTGCATGTTTTTTTCAATATAAAAACAAATTTGATACCGGTATAATTTGTCCAATTGTCATACGGCCGTCGACCGACGGAGGCCCGGGGAGACACATTGCCAGTACGTGGTTTATTATTATTATTTATTTTTGATCACATATAGGCCAACTTTTGCTTTTGCTTAGATACACATAATAGGTCTACAAAAAAAAAAGGTTCGTGATCTTCCCAGAGTGATTTCTGGCTTTCTGGGGTTATTTGCAACTGTAAATATTTCCCTATTTTGAAATAAAAGCTTTAGAAAACAATTAAACACATGATCAGCATCATCCTCGTTCCATTTCAATTCAAGCCAGTATTTTCGATTTTGTTGGTTCCCGTGGTCCCATGCGTTGTAAAAGGGATCGTCCTACCACCAATGCACGTTTGGTCACAAACTTGTACCTCTAGATGGCCATCACATTATATTGACTTGATTATCCACTGCAATTCCAGTAAAATTCCACAGATAATGCTATGGTGGGATGACTCAAGTTCTATTGGGGTAGGACTTGCAACTGGGAAATTTGATGTGACATCCATAAAATATAAATTTTGAAGAAAAGGGGAACTAACATTTAGGTCAAAATTTACACACAATTACCAATTTCTGTCTGTTCGTGTAGGGGTTTGCAACTGGGAAATTTGAAGTGACACCCATAAAATACAAATTTTTGTAGAAAAGGGGAACTAACTTGCAGGTCAAAATTTACACACAATTACCATTTATGTCAACAATTTAGGCTATTTTGTTATTAATTTTGTAAAACAGTATCCAAAATTGTGCCATTTGGCGCAAATTTTGGAAAATTTTGCAAAATATTCCCATCAAAATACCACATTTTGTTACGAAAAATATAAATTGAAGTAGCAGACAGCCTAATTTTGACACCATGTATAAAACACATCCCTACAGTAGCCACCCGGGGGGGGGGCACTCCCTAAATACATATGACGGGGATGTGTGGTAACAATGACTCCCATTTTCAAACCTCCTATCACCAAATGACCCCTCTTAATTTTTCATAAGTTACTCTTACTGAATGACCCCCACTTTTAACATGCTCTCTCACTGAATGACCCCCATTTTCCGAAGCAAATGCTCTCACTGAATGACCTTTGTTTTCATAAATACAAAACAAATCCCTGTTTTATGGATAGATGTATGCTCTTCTTAATTGCGCTCCTCAATGGCTCTAGGTGAGCAATTTGGAGCTCCCCTTAGAATGTGAGGTTTCCTCTCCTTATTGCTTTTAAGTTTTAGTCTTTATTTTGCTCTCCTTAAGCTCACCTAAACAGCTTCAGGAGAGCCGTTTAATACTTGCCAGCAATTTTCAAAAAACAAAACCTGCGTATCTTCAAATAGCAGGGTTGATCGGTTGATATAATTTAATCTTTTAATAACATTGGCATTAAAAAGTTGCCATACAGTAACAAAACTTCTTTAGTCAACAGCCTTTTTTTGTTGTGCAATTCCATTTTTAGATTCTTATGGAGGATGTACCAAGAATTCCCGGATTTAACTTCCATTACCTGTAAGACCATAGAGTGTCTCCTTGAGAATGAGATCCTTTCCATTCCACAGAACTAAACAGAAACAGAGCTGATACTGTCCATGATGCCCAGTAGCCCATCTTCACCCCATCGGTTGCTCCCCCACCCCCTGGATGTACCAAGAATTTCTGGATTAAACTTCTATTACCTGTAAGACCATAGAGTCTGTCCTTAAGAATTGGATCCTTTCCATTCAATAGAGCTAAACAGAAATGAAGCAAATACTCTGTCTGTGATGCCCAGCAGCCCCATCGGTAGCCCCCCCCCCCCCCCCGGAAAGACCATAGAGCATAGAGTCTCTCCTTGAGAATTGGATCCTTTACATTCCATAGAGCTAAATATAGACACAGAGCCGACACTCAAATTCAGCCGCGGATACAGGGGGTGGGCAGAAGGGGCGGGTGCCCCCCCCCCCCCTGTAAAATTGGCAAAAAAACTGCAAAATCAGCCTTATTTGGTTCAATTTTTTTTTTTGTTATAAAAGCTGAAAAACACACTCTTCGCCCCCGTAAAATTCAGATCCTAGATCCGCGACTAAAATTAAATGAATTTTATTTTTTTCTGGCTGAAGGTGGTGTGGCCAAAGCCCACATGGCCTCCACGGTTCTGACGCCCCGGCCTGGTCTTCACCCCATCTTACCTGTAAGACCATAGAGTCTCTCCTTGAGAATTGGATCCTTTCCATTCCACAGAGCTAGGCAGAAACAGAGCCGGCACTCCCTGTCTGTGATGCCCAACAGCCCGTCTTCACCCCATCGGTAGGCTCGTTTCCTGGCATGATCATGGGGGAAATAATCCCAACTGTGGAGGAAAGTCACAGAAATCACAGCTTTAACATCGAATATGCGGACCAAGTATACTTTAAGTCCCATCCAAAATTTTAGGGATTAGGGTAATTACGGTAATTAAGGACCTTTAGGGTTAGGGTTAGGGTATGTTTAGGGTTAGGGTCAGGTCCCAGTTAGTGAGTTATGGTTGGGTCCCAGATGAAGTTTTTGATGGGACCTAAAGTATAACTTTTGCCAAAATATGCTTTGTAGATACTTGTTTCAAAGTGCTTGTCATGATTGTTGAAATATAATGGAGTATTAACTGTTAAATTTTGACCTCATAGCTTTTTAATCAAATTTTGAACAAGCCAATAAACCTACATGTACATTGTATATCTTGGCAGTTGGGAACTTGGGAGGCAAAATTTATATCACTTCTCAGGCCTTCATTTCTAAAAATAGCAGGAGCTCTGTCAATCACTCTCCTGAGTATGGTGAGGAGTGTTATGAGGAGCTCAGTTTCAAATATTCCTCTGTGAGACAGTACTTTTGAAATGGTGGAGAGGAGCTCAGCAAAACACCCTTCTGGAATGTTGTTATGGAGAGCTCAATTGAGCTCCTCAATTGTAAAGGTCTGACTTCTTGTTTTTGAAAAAAATCCAAATGAGGTCCTCTACAGTGTGATATCTCAGAATGGCATGGGACTTGAAATACAGATGTTCCAGGTTCAAGCCCCAGCCTGACCATGTCTCCTGGGGCAAGAAAGTTTACTGTAATTGCTCCATGGTTTCGTCTTTTTTGTTGTTGTTGCTGTTAATAAATAATTTTGTAAGTTTTTAGGTTGGCTTAGCTGGAAAAAACCACCCCTTTTTGGCAAAATTTTGTAAATTTGTTTTGAAAAAAAACACCTCTTTTGATGGAAATCAGTGTTTTTATACACCTAAACACAAGCAGTGCTTTCCGTGTCGGTCAGGGAAAAATGACCCCTTTTTCAATGTTTTTTTGTTCATGCATGTGTATACCAATATAGCTAAAGTGGCCCCCCTGGGACCTGAAACTACAAATGATCACCTACCAATCGCCATGTTCAGAATAATCTTCCCTGACAGTCCCCCATTGCCGCTCTGATAAATATGGCCCCCAACGTTTCCAGTTGGAGTCAGGTTTCCTAGCATCGGCATCTTGCAATCTCTGCTTCTCAGCCATAGCTAAATGAAAATAAAATCATTTCATCAGTGGTCATGGATACAAAAAGACTGGATAATGGCAGACATTGAAGTGTAGGAATACATGAAAACGGAGTAGTACTACATCTTATGAACAAAGTTTTGGCGAGGTTTTTAAAATCTAAAAATAGGAATTACATCATATCCACCATCCTCTGATAATGATTGCTTTCATTATGCAGTCATTATATTCAAAAGCTGTATTACTGTATTTATACAAAAACCGAATTTAAAAACATCTTGGAGGGTGCACACCACTAAATAACTTCCCCATTGAAACCAATGCTGTAAAGCCCAAGTTGTCTGGGCTTTTTCATACAGGCGTGACAATTTTTGGAAATTTTAAATTTGTATCACGTTGTAGCACTTATTTTTTTCTTTAATATAACCTTCAATTCATAAAACAATTTTCGATAAAATTTTTTGGTGAGGGCACGTAAACAACGTCCCCACGCGTTCTGGCTGGTAAAGATGCCTCCTGACCGATGTAGACATGCACCGGAAATAATACTCTCCGTAAGTCAAAATAATAACGGGTGTCAATTGTTTTGGAAATTATAAGTGATCACAAGACTTTTAATTTATTAACATAAAACCATGTCACATATAACCAGTTCTAGTACTACCACCACAACAAAATACTCCAGGTTGCACTATGTTTTTACCGGGACTATTTCTACCCCTACACTATTCGTGGAGTGATTTAGTGTTGTGCGGTCTGGAGCCCAGTTGAACATTTAAGCTTCCTTTATTTGGTTCCAAGTACAGTTCCAATTAAATAAGTTGGGTTTCCTTGGCAAAAGCCTAACAAGATGATAATTAGTCACTCAAAGACCTTTTAGTTTGGTAAACACTGTAGAAACAACATGTACCTATTGTAGAATTGAAGAGTGTTTTTTTCAAAACTCCAACAGCTCCAGCATGCTAGATTTTGAACCCTTAACCCTTGAACCAGATTGTTCTGATGCTAATTTTATCTTATATTGCAAGGGTCGGGCGTCCTTATCCTGACTGCGATCAGATGGTCGAGGTTCACTGCCCTGAAGGGACATTATAGAATAGTAATAAAACAGATTTTTCAAAAACTCACTAAGTCCAGGGATTAGGCACGTTTCTAAATAATTATCTTATTGCGTGTGTGCATTGCAGTGCTAATATGAATTTTTGATCAATATGACATAAATTTTGGTCATTTGCACCGACCTTTTGCCCTGCCTTTTACAACAAATTCAGCTCACAAAATTAGTACCGTTGGTTTAAGTGAGTTTTGGAAAAACACTCTTCAATTGTATGAGTTTGACCTGATAGGAAAACTCATAGTTGTCCATGCTTCATGAACTTGCCTTGATTTATCAATAAAATTATATGTCACCTACTGGTGTTCAACTTCAATTATTTCACTAAACCTCCACTTGAACATAGGAAAAGTATATATGTGACCATCCATCCCAAACCAGCCCTAAACATACTAAATGCCACCTCTTGTCATTTTCACTTTCAAGTAAAACTATTGGTGTCATGTTCGCGTAGCACGCAACAAATTTTGCTAAATCTGCTAGTTTTAGCTATTAAAAAAAATTCATGAAAAAATTGTCAATTTTGACTAAAAAAATGTAATCTAATATTTTGAAATTCCTGTGAAGAGCATTAGGGTCATGATGCATGCTTTGAAAAAATGGCGCTTCATTGACCAAACTCACTTGCCTCATATTGATCCTTAGCCTTACATTACTGGTTTGTAGAGGGCGAGAAATGAAATCAGCAACTTTTTCGAATCAAGAATGAGGGTTTTATAAGTTCATAACTTCAATGTTTCTCAGTCAATTGTGAGAAATTTGGTCTCAAATGAAAGCTGAAATTCCACTGCATGTACTTAAAATCTTCAAATTACGGTTGTGAGTTCCATATTTGTGTATTTTGCAAGCCATTTTTTTTAGGAGTCTTTGTGTATACTCTGACCTTGATAGGGTTAGTAATTAAAATGTTACAGCAACAAATATGTTTGATGTTCTTTAGCATAGCTTTGTACAGGAGATAATTGGAAAATGTACATTACACTGAAATTAAATGATCTTGAAGTTACTTCCAAATTATGTGATAAAACATATAATTTGAAAAGGACAAATAACTGGTCATTTTGATACCAAATTCAATACAATATGTTGAAATTTGGCAAGGCTATTTTAAATAATTTAGCAAACTTGACGACTAGAAATGTGAATGTGAAATGTGAGTTTGTACAGGTGGACACCACTTCCTCCACCACCTTTGCCTGACAAGATTCAATTGGATTCAATTGGATTCAATCTTACCCTAGATGAAAATGCTTATTTAAATGAAGTGAAGAATTAAGATGAAAATCTTAATTAAACTTTGCAGTCTTTTTTTTTTAAGGTTTAGCTCTAAAATGACATAAAATATTTAGCTGATAGCATACACAGTTTTGAAATTACAGTACAATATGTACACAAAGGTAAAGTAAAATGTAACATCATCACCCTTTTTGGTCGGCAAGTTCATGAAACATGGCCATTCTTAGTCAATTTTAGTATAATTCTAGTATAAACTGACTTGTCAGTCCATATAACTTATATGAATATGGACTGAATGGGCTCCATTGACTCAATGGTTAATTTTGCCAATTTTTTGAACAACTCACACCAAGAAAATTGTGGGAAATGTGCTCTTACATACCTTAGTGAATTGTTAAAGCCCTAGGCCATGGTAGTCAAGGAGTATAATGTCACGAATGTATAGGTTCATTCAGTGTATAGACCTGACGAGAAAGTCCTCTTTTGGTCTATGCCCGACAAGCTCGCTTTGGGTCCAAGAGGTCCCGGGTTCGAGTCCCGGCTAGGTGGTATGAAAAATTTCTGAATTTATTAAGCGCTGGAATGCTTTGTGATTATAACTAAACAGTAGAGTAAAGTGGGCTTACGTTCGGCCCGTTACAATACCAAACAAAAACTTGTAAAAATTAATGATATTTTTATAAATGCATGATCAAAGTACACATTTTATTTTTTTTAAATCAACAAATACTTCAGTGGATGCTCATCAATATTATTTACAATAACATTCATTTGAGTAAACAAAAAAAGAGGATGACAATTAAATAGCAAAACAGCACCTGCTAATTTTAGCAGGTAAGATTGCATGCGTTGTATAGGAAAAGCTGTCAAACTACATAGGGCCTACTAATGGCTGCCGATTTGGTCTATTCTAGTATGAATTTAGAATTGCATTGACACTAGAATGCTGTTCCATTATGTCCATGCGCACCTTGCAGGTAATGTTGAACAAGTATTGTACCGGGCCCTCTAGCCAAATTTATGTTGCAATATAACACTATAATTGACCTGAGTCAATGTACATTGGAGACAATTTGTTCCTGCACTGCACTGCACGGAGGTACCACGATTCATACATGTAGTACCGTATAGGAATAGAGTTAATCAATCCATATTAATAATCATATGAACTGACAAGTCGGTCTATTACTCACAACCATTTGAAGCGCATTGTTCCAATAGCAACAAAACAGTTTCAATTACCCCGTCGATATTGACTAATTATAATGACTGTTAGCCATGTGATTGGTTACACCTCTGCCGCGCCCCTATTATGATGTCATCATTACCGTACTCTAAATGTGCAATGCAAACCCATAGAAAAAACAATGATACATTTATTTTTACAAGATTAGGAAAACTTTCAGTCAATGCTTTATAAACTTAGTCAAATAATCATTTTGAGACGATGAAAAATATTATAAGCAGAAAAAATGTAAATTAACGTGATCGAATATGCTGAAAATAATGATTTTTAGAGGCGTTTGACTGGCGTTTTACACCATGCCCAAAATACCACAGATGTCTAGTAAAAAATGTACGACAATCCACTTTAATTTGCCTTTTCTAGTCTTTTAATTCGGGATTTGATCTGCTTATAAGTTAGGTAATAGTCTGTAGATAACATTAATAACCAGCTAAATAGGTTGAAAACAATGGTTTTTCTAATTCAAGCTGTAAAAGTCCTGTATACAACATAATTGTTGGTCATTTTTTTATGGGTTCTACCGTTGAGTGTTCAAGTATACATGTTGAGTACATGTGCTCTGATGTGTTGATTGGCGTGACCTCGCCTATCTATAAACTGTTGAATAAGATCAATAGATATATTGGGATTTCAAATCGTCGTGTACTATAGCCTCAACACAGGCCTTCCGATGTACATACCGTACATCTACTGAGAGAATCGAGGTGAACATGTGCCAAGTTAAAAGTCATAATTTCAAGAAATTAAAACGGTCAAAACAATTTTGACCATCATCAAATAGGGTGGAGAAAACCTTCATTGACAAGAATGAGGTAGGCTATTGATCATCTAAATAAAGAGTGCCGGGTGATCCCGCCCGCCACATCTATAGGCCTGAGAGAATCGAGGTGAACATTTGGCAAGATTTTCTAAGTTCAAAGTCATGATTTCAAGAAATTGGAAAAAGGACAAAACAA
>JXSR01S011969.1:66390-88279 GCA_000969725.1 Ophiothrix spiculata | reverse complement strand
AGCGCATTCGCGCCCGCGCTCCTTAAAAATGAAGGACTGAAAGTGTTAAAATAAAGTGCCACCTGTCACCCATGACTTTTTTTTTTATCTGATTAGGTTTGCTTTTGGTAAATATTAATACCCTCTTAACAATATGGCTTTAATATGCCTACTTTATGGCCACTTGTTGAATGTTGAATTAAATTCAGGATCACAAATTAAATTCCACGTATATTAGTAGGCTATAGGAAAGCACGCATGTTCTTTTTATCCATTTTCCTGTAGCAAAACAAGTTTTTGACAAAATACACTTGAAAACGCTATTAGATGGTTACATTCCTAAATTTTAGACTGTTTTTACTCAAAACCATTTCTGATCAAAATCTTATAGTAATGGATGCCATCACTGAGATAATACTTGGGGGAGGGAGGAAAAAAAAGAGCAAACTTAAATGCTAAATGACCAGTCAAAAGAATAGATGCAATTTGTTGTCTATTAATATTAGCTTAAAGGAGTATGGTTCGATTGCCTAAACGTTTTTTCAAACTTTTCGAGATTTTGGTACCAAAATGTTGCTCATGTATTTCCTGTAACCCATGTGAAATTTCACGGCTGAGTTATGTTCTGTTTATATATGAAAATGCGTCTCATTATGGTAACCATAATTAATTTAACACAGTATCATACAATGTATAGGTGGCTATGAAATACAAAATTGCCCAAAAAATCAGAACGCTTTGACCAATTCAGCTGAAATTTGAAACTTAGATCTCTTGTGTGGTCTTGTTTTATATGACATTGAAAACTAAATTTTGAAAAATCGGACTTTGCCATAAATAACTTGTTTGTAATTATAGTTTTGTATAAGGGTTAGGCTATACTCGACCTCGTTACAAATGTTTATAGCAGAGGAGGGTGGTCGTGGCAACTGTTACTGGTTGCCGGACGGTATACACGGTATCGTAGCCGATTCCCCGGTGACGTCATGTCCTATACCGCCTATGGCGTGAAGCCGTTGGGATTCGTGGAAAAATCAACTTCCGGGATGATCACTAAAATTATTTTCGTAATCGGTAAAAAAATATGATAACATACATAAAAAGTGGGGTTCACGCGTGAACCCAAGCGTATTTGGAATGACATAATTATGTTGATTACTATAAAAACACTTTTGTATTTTTTTGAGGAAAGGCAAAAATATGATCTTTGGATTTTTTTTTTCAATACGAGAGTCACGTGACCCAATAGAAATACACGTAAATCGTACCCTAAATTTGCGTTTTAGAAATCCCTCGTCCCTAAATCTAGTGGATGCTATTTATCGTGTCCGCCACCTCCTGGTTTATAGAATATGTTATAGAAATATATCAATGTATAGACCGGTATCAAACATTTATTGTTGGTTCAATGACTTTACCTTGATTCAATTCAACATAAGTGTAATTAAGCGCGAAGTTTAATCTGTTTTAAAATTAGTGTTGAAGTTATTTTGTTTGGGTTCACTTGTCAGTTTTGATGTCACAACCAAAATGTACAAATAAGTGGTTTTTTTTCTCTTTTTGTATCTGAATATGAGATAATGAATTTCTGTTGATGTAGCATATAGATTTTATTTGGAGGAAAAAATAAAATTAATTTTGGATTTATATAAACTGAAATGTCATCAATTGTTGATTTTTCCCCCCCTGTTTTTCAGTACATAGCTTCATTGCGAAAGACAGTCCTGTGGTGTTGGTATTGGGTGGTTCTAGGTATTCTTTCTTCAGTTGGTCTAGGCACTGGTCTGCATACATTCCTTCTATACTTGGTAAGTGAAAAAAATTGGAGCTGATTGCACTCAATGAACCATCGGAAGACAGTACTGTGGTGTTGGTATTGGTGTTTGTTGACGCTACTTGAAACGCAGACACGATTTGTACATGTTGCATATGAATCATGTGGAGATTTACTCGATCTGCTTTGATATTGGTCCAATCTGGGATAAGAAGCTAGTCATTAGTCTTTTGTTAACCAGTCGCCCCGGCAGAGCGAGCAATGTCCTATACGGTATTATGATGCTAATTGGGTATTTCCTCTATCTAGTCATCAAGAATTAATCGATATTCAATCTCATTTAGTTGTCAACCTTGTGAGGCGCGCTTGTTAAATTCTTGGCAATAACATGTGTATGTGAATCCTCAAAAGATGTGAACGGAGTTCAGTATAATAGTTCATAGTCATTTATGAATCAAAGAATACCTGTATACAAACCAATTTTTGTGCCCGTATTTCCACCTTTATGGTGTGAAAGGTGTACATTAAAATGTACTCAGTGCATTCTTGAATAGGAAATGCATGCACCGAATATCTCAATTTACATTCTGCTTTTACTCATTTACAATAAAATGGAACACAGTAAGGACTATTATTTGGTATAGATATAATATTTCTGTAAACTTTGATAAAAAAGTGATAGAATTTTGACCAATTGGCTCATATTTTACAAAAATTAATGTTCTTATGACTTAGTAATATTTTTGAATTTTTGAACAGAACAGCTTGCAATTGTGGAGTGGTTTTGGTTAAATGATGATTTGGAGCACAAAAACCGCCAAAAATACCTAAACTCGGGAAATTCTCAGAACTTTTATTGATAGCTGCCATATGTTGCTCACAGTGAAGTCATACAGACATATGGGTATATATCACAAACAGATTCGTTGTATCGCTGCCTTGTTCGATAATTACCAGGAGCGATCAACAATCAATAGTAACAATGTCGTAGTAGACTTGCTTTGCTGCATATTTGATAATTGGCCTCTGCTTCTTATCCCTTCAGTATTTATTGTCCCAGGTCCAATCTCTGAATATATCTGGAGGTACATAAACTCTGCTCCATGATGCACAAAGCTGAATGAAGTGATTTTGCCCATAAGTGTTGCAGTAATATACATTTGAAAATAGTAATAGACCTTTTCAAAACACTACTTTCTGAGAATTCCCGAAGCTGATTTTACACATTCCGGTAATTGCCAACAGAAAAAGTGACTCTTCAACACAATAACCAGAATGTTAAGTTCACGTTCTCCTTAACTGGTTGCGTACGAATTCGAACTTATAATTAGTGTTAGCACTATAGAGTCACTTTTAGTTTGATCGCCCTGATGTGACTTGAAATCTTAAGCTTAATCAGCACAGATCAGCCAATTTCAAATGGAGACTTCACTCTTTGTGTCGGTGAGCTTATGGTACCATCAGCCAAAAGTTGTTCAGAATTAGTGTATCTAATATTGTATGGGTCTGGTTCTATTTTTTTTTCACTTTTATTGCACTGAAATGCAAGTAATTTTTTGGACCTTTTTGTTGACAAAATCGTGCATACTAATGAGCTTATACGTGATTGGTTGAAAAAATGGCCATGTGATCAATGTTCCGGAGATTTCCGAATGGATTTTGAAAAGGTCTATTGACTCTCTTTTGGTAACACTCAAATGTGGTTTTATACATTTTTCAAATGTCAATGGTAAGCATTTATTTGTTATGAATTTTTCAGTAGTTCCAACTTTGTGTATACATATGTTCACAGCTGTGATTTGATCAAAACCATATGTCATTTAACAGATTACCATGATTTAATTGAAAATGAACAAAGAATCTGGTATTTTTAAGGTACAGCTTTCACATTTTGTATATTCTTTAAAACATATGTGTTGAGGGTCTGCTTTAGGTTTAAAATCTGAACATTTTAACACAAAATTGTCAGTATGAACATTGCATTTGATGCATGGTTTTATTGAGTGGTACATAATGTGTATACAACAAGTGTTTCATCCTAAAATAATAGCCATACCATAATACCTTATGTTATTTTGCTCTGTTCTATATTTAAGTTAGTGAAACAGAGAACCAATGAACTATCGGGAAATATGACAATAGTAGTTATTGCTTACAAATGTACCAAGACTCAAAATATGCCACAAAAAGAGTGGAAATGCTATTCAGATTCCAACAATATCAGTTATCCCCAGTTTGTTCATGCAGCATGAATAAAAATTACTGGTTTGAGCGTGTATCTCACTAGACCCCAGGCTGAGTGTTCTATAAACAAAACCATTAAAGGTATAATTGACCATATTTGATCTCAAAGATTATCATATATACATTTTCCTTAAACCTAGGGAGCAAAACAGGTTTACTTGCAACCAGAAATTATTTTAATGTGTCCTATCTAGATGGGTGCTATGGACCATAGGTAACATCACTAGGGTGGACACAAAATCAGTCTGTTACATGGGACCCTATAGGAGGGGGGTAAAAGTCATTGCAGGGGGCAAATTTGAAAATTTGTCAAATCTTGTTCAAAACCATTCTAACATGTTCCTCTCATCATAACGAACCAGAAAAAGTATACTTAGACCCATCTCTGATGAATGCTTCAAGAGTTAAATCCGAAAACATGAAAGGTCAAACCAAGGCTCATAAGATGGGCCTATGGGAGTCAAAAATTTCAAAAGTGTCCAATTTTGTTCAAAATGGTCTCAAATTGTTCGTCTTGCAAAACTGTCTGTACAAAGTATTATTTTTCAATGTCTACGTTCAACCGTTTGCTATGGTTACAGGTCAATATAAAGTTTTAGTTATTTTATGAATTTGTACCAATTGGAAAAACATAGTTTTTCTTGATAACCATAGAAACCGTGTTGAAATAAGTGTTGTTACCTATGGTACAAACTAGTTATTTATGGCAAAGTCCAAAATAGATAGGACACATTAAAATAATTTCTCGTTGCGGTTTTACCCTTAAAATGGGGTTTTGCTCCCTAGATATTATTTGAATAAAGGGCCATTAAGTTATATATTGAAATTCTTAAGTTGATATAGCTGAAGGGATGTTTCAAGAAAAAGATGTATGAGAGCAACCCGTAGAAAACTACATGATGATTATTTTGGTAAACTAAGTTTGGTGCAAATTTCTTGTAGAAACATAATTTTGACAAAACATTTAAGGGGTTTAGTAAAAATGCGAGATTTGAAAACAAAAGAATTATAAGTTGCAACTATTTACCATAAAATCATCACCGATGTAAAATGGAGCTTGCCCCTTCATTTTGCTTTTTATATCAAATAATTCTGATATTCATGTCCAGAGATATAAAAAGTTTGGTTATAATTCCACCTTCAGTCACCAATTATTTCATTTCAGAAAATATATGTTTACTTCTCAGGTAAAAATAGGACATTGACACATGTATTATCAAATGACTGAGTCAATCGAGTCTGAAGGCCTCCGTTTTAAGCATGCTCCATTGCATTAACATTGGCGTAAGTTTCAAGTACGAATTCAGCTTCAACCTGTTGGCTGTTTGATTGTGATAAATTTTTAGAGATATTCTTCCTTTTTTGTGTGATTTCATTTGTGCAGGGTCCTCACATAGCGTCTGTTACCATAGCAGCATTTGAGTGTATGTCTGTCGACTTCCCTGAACCACCGTACCCAGATGAGTAAGTGTAAACAAGAGTTATCAAGGATCTTGTGATTGTTGGTAAATAAACATTTTATTTGTGAGTGAAATGAAATCAATGCACATGTAGTGATGCACAAGGTGAATAGGGGAGCGAATTGTACAGCAACAAACTTCAACACAAGTGCATTGATTTTGTCACATTTAGCAAAAAATGGAATGGAAATTTAAATATATCTGTCATAAAAAGAATGTTTATAGTATAATGTGAAGAAACTGAGCCTCCCATAAGTGGGCCGCGGCGTCAAAAGGATGCAGTTGATGGTTCGTACATGTTGCTCATTGTAGTAGTATACATCAGATTAGCACTACAATCGGGCTTGCCTGTTATGTTTACTGACAAGAGAGCCCCAGAGTGTGGCTGTCAGTGGCTTTATAGGTTAATAAGGTTTGTGAACTAACTATATAGGTGAGACTTGCAGGTGCTACTAATATGCATGTATAGGAGATGACAACTGCATCATTTTGCCGTGGCAGCACACATATGCATTTGTGTAAACAAAAAAATCATCAACCATTTAAAAACAAGTTACGTACCAAACCTACATCACAGTCTGTTACACAAAGTGCAGGGTATATTTTGAATTCCTGTCTTTCTGATTGCTTGGTGCTATTTGGAGTGTGGTGTCTTTGGCAAAATCACCGCAGTGTTGCGACCACTGTGACAAGATTCTTAGAAACTAGTTTTAGTACTGTGGATTGTGGAATCTAAAAATTGACAAGCTCATTGACGGTCCATCTCAAACGAGCAGTAAATGCAGCAAACTTTCATTTTGTGCTACAGGAGAAAATACATGTTCAGCTGGCAATTTGCCTAAAATTGATTTTTTGCCAGGTTCATAATAATTGTGCTTAATACTTCAAAACACCAGCCACATTTCATTTCAAGAAAATGATAGAAACTATGAAAAATATTTGTATATAATTTGAGAACAACATTTTATATTGTAAATTAACATGTAATTTAGATTAAGGGCCACGATTTGCGTTTTGAATAAACACGAATATATATAGAACAATCAACAGAAAATATAGGGTTTACTGATCTTTGAACACGTTGATCTCGTTTATACATTTTCATTTTACTCCCTGAAAAACTTTGATGGACCATAACTTGACTTCTGGAAATTGAGTGAAGTTCATTGAGTTGTCATTTTAATCCTTATAACATGGTATTTGCAAATATTTAAAGAGGTGAGAATGACAAGCGCTGCATTTACGTCTGGTTTGGCATGGATGGTAACATATTTTATAAATCGTCGGTCACATCACATACTGTTCTTTATGGCGAAAGACGCATTTCGAGAAAATCGCATTTGAAAATGCTTACATAGACTTTTTGTCATAAAATAGCCTTTGCACTAAGTTTTCTTCTGATACTAATTTCTTTTTAATAGAAGACTTCAAACTTGTTATTATGTTTAATTTCAACTAAAATAACTACTTATAACCCTATTTAATATAGCTGTGAACTTATAGATCTCTTTGTGAAAACGCTTTTTTGTAACCTTTATTCTCTCTGAACACTATTTTGACAGAATCATTTGCCCTGAAGAGGCAAGTACTGCTATGACCATATGGGCTGTGGTTAGCAAAGTCAGGTTGGAAGCTTTTATGTGGGTAAGTGTAATGTAGTAGACCTTTGGGATTATTTCGGAATCCCAACTGTGGGAATTATACTAATGAAAGGTTGCATACGAAGAAGAGTTGTGTTTTGCTTGCAACTAATATGATGTGTTTCTCTTTTGATACAAAAATGCTTTATAGAACGCATTGCCTTCCTGACTAAGCCCCAGTTCACTAAGCCCTCCAAAGTGAAAACGCAGTATGTGACATTTTGGCCATTTTTGCTTTTTCGCATAAACATGTACTTATTAAGAGTGTGTTTTATCAAGTGGTAAACACCATTTTTCAAAAAAATTTTCAACAGGTGGATTTTTGGTATGACAAAGTAAAAACGCAATGTGTGCAAAATGCATAAACAGCACGACAACATCAAGTGCATGGTCAAAAATACAAGGTCTTTTGAAAGATATTTTGTGATTACCAAAACTGAGATGCATAAATACCATTTGTTCATAAATACTAGTAAAAACGCAGTGTCTCTATATCTCGGAATTTTTAAAACGCAGTATGTGGCACACACTACGTTTTTACTTTGGAGAGTAGATTATTATTTTTACTGTACAGAGTTTGGTGATCATTATGGCCCATGTAATCTCCATTACACTAAGCACCATTTCACGACCTGCTGTATTCTCTAGGGGCACTGAACCTTAATCAGCCCACATTTAAACCATCATAGCCAGGATCAAGGAGTTTTGTACAGATTCTACTGAAGTAATTAGTGTTTAGATCCTTGACCAAGATAATTTCAAGCACACTCAACATTGGCATCACTAGAGTTTGAACTTGGGACCTACTGTGCAGTAAGCGAGGACTCTACTTATTAAGCTTATTTGACTACATAAAGTACTCATTAATTGTCTCAAAATTTTTATATTTTTTAGGGTGCAGGAACAGCACTGGGAGAGCTTCCACCTTATTTTATGGCAAAGGCTGGTGAGTGTTACATTTTTTACTTTTAAGAAAGTTTATTCTTTGTGTAAAAAAATTATTCAATATGAAAAGGGCCTTAAATTTTCTGTTAAGGCTAATTGATGAACTAGTGTATTGATATGCCATATTCAGTAATAGAAGAGGCATGATGGTGTTGATGTAGGTTTTTGAATATATATTTTTATAAGCGATTTATTTGATATAATTTCCGAGGCTAGTCCAACTTTTTCACACATAACAATTAAGTACAAATGTACAAATTCAAAAATACAATATTAACAAATTTTAGAAACTCTCAAAAAGACTGCTTGCCCTAATATATTCAGGCTTGGTAAAATTTCTAGTCACTGCAGTGATCTCAAATACATGCCATGCTTCAACACAGCCATCCTTCGTGACATAGCAGGATATTGAGATCATCTAAAGCATATAATATTCAGAATACTCTCAACTCAAAAGCAGTCAGGTGTTAATACTATTCTTGTGAGTGGATCTCTGTCACATATCGTCACGCTGGCGAAAATAAACCCAGGGAATCCCCAAATCACTGAACATTCACTACACTCTGTATGGCATTACACGTGGAGTATACGCACTCTATTGCTGAGCAGAATTTTGTGTGATCTCACAAACTGTTATGGGGTGTATTTCGCAAAGGTGATTGTGAGTTCTATTCATGAGTGAATTCGCAACTCGTGGCTACGAATGATCATAAGATCCATTTCTCAAAAGTTAACAAAATTATTCCGATCTACGAAAGAAAAAACAAATAATGACTGTAAACAGTGCTGAGTAGGTTTTAAATAGTTACGAATGCTTGTAGGTTTCCAAAATATGCGTAATCACTGAATTCTATCAAACAGAAATTGCGCTCTATTTATCCAAAGCATATGAGTAGCCATTTTTATCTACTAACTATATAATTCATTTTGTCACAAAATAAACCATAATTATAATCATCTCCAAATTTATGATCATATTGACAATGCTTACAATGACTAAAAGTTGATCATAGATATTAACTTATGTATTGAAGTGTAAGTCTTTGGTGAAATTAATTTACAACTGTTTGTAACTTAACAAAAGAATTTCAAAATTTCAAATGGTTTGCGATATTTACGAAAGTTCATAACTCTTTGAAAAACATCCTCAGATGTCTACTTCAGGCTGTACACTCATTTGCCAAAATAAAAACACTAATTCAGTTACCTTACAAGTTGAAATTGAATTATCCCCGAGAAATTCTTCTGTATTTCTTTACAGCACGTCTATCAGGCACAGAGCCAGACAACGAAGACTATGAGGAGTTTGAGGACATGATGGAGCAGCTGAATGACAACCCCAATCAACAAGACTTAGGCACTAGATTGAAGCGTTATGTGCAGACGCTTGTACAGAGAGTAGGCTTCTTTGGCATTCTATTGTGTGCTTCTGTAAGTATTACCAGGACTGCAGGGGGAGTGATAACAAGTAGTGTATTGGCAACCCCGATCAACAAGATTTAGGCACTAGATTGAAGCGTTATGTGCAGACGCTAGTGCAGAAAGTAGGCTTCTTTGGCATTCTATTGTGTGCTTCTGTAAGTATTAACAGGACTGCAGAGGGAGTGATAACAAGTAATGTAACGGCAACCCCAATCAATAAGATTTAGGCACTAGATTAAAGCGTTATGTGCAGACGCTAGTGCAGAAAGTAGGCTTCTTTGGCATTCTATTGTGTGCTTCTGTAAGTATTACCGGGACTGCAGAGGGAGTGATAACAAGTAATGTAATGGCAACCCCAATCAACAAGATTTAGACACTAGATTGAAGCGTTATGTGCAGACGCTAGTGCAGAAAGTAGGCTTCTTTGGCATTCTATTGTGTGCTTCTGTAAGTATTACCGGGACTGCAGAGGGAGTGATAACAAGTAATGTAATGGCAACCCCAATCAACAAGATTTAGACACTAGATTGAAGCGTTATGTGCAGACGCTAGTGCAGAAAGTAGGCTTCTTTGGCATTCTGTTGTGTGCTTCTGTAAGTATTACCGGGACTGCAGAGGGAGTGATTTGAAAGCTTATACCACTAGGATGGTTATGGATAAGTTGACAGATTGATTTTGAATGCATTTAGATACTTATTTTATGCATGAAGAACTAAATGTATATGATAAAACATGTCAAATAAGCAGGAATATAATGAAACAATTGATTTTTTAAAAGCAAAAATGTATGTTCTTTTTAAATGTCTATCACATTGCCTTGCATAAAATGGTTAGTGCAGTCACATGTTGTTCTTTTTAACATTCCTATCTCTACTGGATACGCACAAATCCACTTCCACATTTCCTGCATTGAATTTTTACAGAATGTGTTCTTTTCAAATGTAAAACAATGAAAATCACATCTGGTCATCTTTAACATACGTCTGTTGTTGAAGCTCATATTATTCTTGTTACCGCATTTACCACCTCATTGTCTCAAAGTGAATATAGAGTGAATTTGTGTGATCTTTACAAGAACCAGGTGTCCCAAAAAATGGTTACATGTAGAAAATGAATGTGCGCTAAAACTATAGCAGTTACAGAAACAAAACTTTGCACACATTGTATTACAACCCTCTACTAAATACTCGTCACACTAAATCACACAAATTCACTCTATATTCACTTTGAGACAATGAGGTGGTAAATGCGGTAACAAGAATAATATGTGACGTGTTACATCAAAAGGTACAAGTTCTCGGCCAAGCAAATTTTGAGATACAGGCAAATAAAGCTCGTAAATTATAAAGAAAATAATAAGAAAATTGTCATCTTTATTCACCATATCTTCAAAATTTAAACTTCAGTTTTCACAAGCAAGGTATCATTTTAAAACTTAATTTATTCTTTTTAAAGTAACACAGAAATCTCAATTTTGTCAAAGGTAGACAACTTGTACCTTTTGATGTAACGCGTCACATATGAGCTTCAACAACAGACGTATGTTAAAGATGACCAGATGTGATTTTCATTGTTTTACATTTGAAAAGAACGCATTCTGTAAAAATTCAATGCAGGAAATGTGGAAGTGGATTACTGGTATCTAAAAGAGGGTTGTAAAATAATTTGTGTAAAGTTTTGTTTCTCTAAGTACTATAGTCTTAGCACACGGTCATTTTTCTACATGTAACCATTTTTTGGGACACCTGATACATACATCAGTCTGGTCACTTTGCCATGACCACTTTTTGATTTGCGTTATCCCACGATTTCTTCAGCGCACCCCATCGTTGCTTCTATCAAAAATAATCTGACATATCAGGGTTAACACAAATAAATGCAATATATCGCTATAATACACAACCAGTGGAACAGTGGTCACAATAGAACACAGTCACTCAGGAGAGAAATATCATCAAAGTACTGAACCTCTCTCTTTGATTCATTTCGTTAAAAAATTGTGATATGTACCAGGCCATGTATAAATTAAGGGTCTGAACTCTGTTCTTTGGTGGCATGTATGAAAATTATCAAAAATTGAACAGTTGATGTGATTTGTCTGTTTTTCAGACTGCTGTGTTGTACATTGGTAGCTAGACTGGAAAACCTACTGGAGTCTACAAGCAGAGACTGTCAATAATATGAGACTCATATTGGAAAAGAAATATCTTGAAAAAGAGACAAAATGTCTGATTTTAGTTTTTGAGCACATTGTAGATAGGCCTGTTATAAATTGTGGATTGCCCCGGTCAAATTGTCGCAGTAAAATGATTGGGATGAGACTGTTGATTGACCACCTCTATCTTGTTTTCTTTGCATACAGATCCCTAACCCATTGTTTGATTTAGCTGGTATTACATGTGGACATTTTCTAGTTGACTTTTGGACATTCTTTGGAGCAACGTTAGTAGGCAAAGCAATCATCAAAATGCATATACAGGTATGGTAACTAAGTGTTGTCTGGCAGTGTGTTCATGGTTGACACCATAGATCTTGATGGGTGGCTTTTGTGTGATTAACTTTCGGTTCAGATAATAATGAACATCGTGGGGATTGTGACCCTGATTTGATAAAACTATCTAACTTGAAATACAGCGAAAATCACATTTGAAATTCAAAGATATGAAGTTTGTTAATTTTATGCTGTTAAATGCTAGTGGCCATTTCAATATAACGATAATGTATTTTGGCAAAAAAAATGAAAAAAATGACAATTTTTTACTTTTTACAGCAAATTTTGGGGAATTAAGACAGTTGTACCCAATGAACTTAATATTCTCCTTTGTTGATTCTAATTTGGTAAAACTACCTAGTTTTGAACAAAATTGCACTGGTATTATCTTTCTTCAATGATTTTGAGTCATAGTTATGTATCTAACTTATTAAACTTATGCTTAAAACAATTTGTTTATTTAACTGTTATCCCTACAGTCAATTTTTCTTATAAGCAAATAATAATAAAATAAAGTGTATTTTACAATTGCCTGTTTCACCAGGATGAGTATAATGAGATGAATATACTAAATAAAGATAGATAATTTTACCATATTAAGAGAGAGGGACAATGCCTTATCTAGAAGATAGACAATTTTATCAAATCAAAAGGGGGTAGAGATAGTCTATTATAAATAAAGATAGTTTTACCAAGTTTTAACTTGGTAACCCTCTTTAAAAAGAGGTAGAAAGTGACAAAAATGCTTTAGATAGAAAAATCATTGAAAACAAAAGCTTATGGGGATTTTTCGTTTTGTTCCTACCAATGGATGAAACATCCGCCCCCAAAAAAATTATTACAGAAAAACTGTTAACTGAATATTCTTGGAAATTGTGTTAGATAGTTTTACCAAAACAAGGCCGAATTTGGTCAAGGATAAATGTGCAACATTACTGGTCGGCTGAAGAAAATAAAAATGGGCTCTTCGGATCGGGGATATGAAGTATGTTGCCCCGTAGGTCTTTAACTGAGATAATCTGTATGCAGTACATGATGCGATTTCAAAATTTTTGGGTAAAGTAGCCTATGGTAACTAGATGTCCTAAGTTGAAAAACTATTATTGCCTTAATACCTAAATTCTGAGATTTGTATGGATTTGTTTAAATAAGTCCATTAAAAAAGAAAAAAGAAAAATAGTGAAAATGTGTTGCTAAACTCGAACTTTATTTTTCATGGTAGGTGTGGATTGATATCCCAATTGTTTTCAATTTTGACGCTTAACAGCCTGTATTACCTGATTGCTATCAATGTCTTTCAAACTTATCTTTTATTTCCAGAAATTCTTTGTTATTGGTATATTTAGTGAGCATCATGTTGAAATGCTAGTAGATCTTGTTGGGTGAGTATATTTCAATGTTTATTGTTGGTTTCAGACAAAATACAGAGTACCTTTGGCGGTTGTTTCAATGTCCTGTTGATGACATTTTTTCAACTGTCTCTTGTCCTATAGCCCTTTCCAAAACACGGCTTCCCGAGAATTTCTGAAGCTGATTTTACACTTTTCTGGCAATTGCCGACAGAAAAAGTTGCTCTTCAACACAATAACCAGAATGTTAAGTTCGCGTTCTCGTTAACTGGTTGCGTACGAATTCGAACTTGTAATTAGCATTAGCACTAATAAAGAGTCTCTTTTAGTGTGAGCGCCCTGATGTGACTTGAAATCTTAAGCTTAATCAGCTGATTTCAAATGGAAATTTCACTCTTTGTATCGTGAGCTTATGGTACCATCAGCCAAAAGCTGTTCAGAATTAGTGTATCTAATAATGTATGGGTCTGGTTCTATTTATTTTTCACTTTTATTGCACTGAAATTCAAGAGAATTTTCAGAAAAATTTTGTTGACAAAATCGTGCATACTATTGAGCTTGTTCGGATTGGTTGAAAAAAGGGCCTTGTGATCAATGTTCCGGAAATTTCCAAATGGATTTTGAAAAGATCTATTATAAAACTTTTAGGTTAATTTAGAGGGCTGTTTGCAGTGCATTGTATATGGTGGCATTTCATTAGGTGGGTATGCTAAAAAGGTGGTGTTGTTACATTTTTTCATGGGTTCTCGAACTTAATTTGATGTAAATTCACTATTCCTTGGCCTATGGACTTGTTTAATGTCTCATTTGAAAGCTTACACTTTCTGTTATTTGTGGTATTAATTTGATCTTCATGGGTTACATAATTTAAGAGAAACAATGGTTTGAACTTGACAGTACAAGGGTGGTGGTGCCTAAGGATGCGGTGCCTAAGGATGCGGTAGATAGCCAAATTGAGGAAATCACCATTTTGGAAGGTTTGACACTGCTGGAACATATACAAATAGATTCTGTGACCTCAAATACATATAAATAGTCACCAACATGGCAAAAATGTGGTATATAATTACAGTAATTGGCAAATTTATCATTTTAGACCCTCTTCAGACCCATCCACCCCCTCAAATCAGTTTTTGGGTAGTACCTTCTCATTTTTTGTCCGATTTTGACAAATTTGGTGTCAAAATGTTCAGGGGATCAAGCTGCATCAAATAAAAGTTGGACAGAATGATTTGAAACATCACTATTTTTCTCCCCATGTATAGCCCCCTCTAATTAATTGAAGGTCATTAACACCAAGACCCTAAGGGTTCTGTTTCAAGTTTAATGCATCAATGTAACTATCAAAGTGTTTAGAACATATCCTGAAAAAATGAACTGTTTACCATTAATCATTCCAATTTATGACTTCTTTTAGTAAAAACAGGCAATTTTGAGAAAAACGTGTTTCAAAATTACAGTTTGCATTGCCGTCTATTGAGTAATTAACCATTAATAAGATCATCTTGCCAAAACAAAAGGGATATTTGGCAAAAAAGGTTACTTGAATTGAAAGAGATCAATAATATTAACATCATATCAAAAAGTTGATTTTTTAACCATTTTGACCATGTAACTCATTTTTGACCCACCTCATGAAATGCCACCATATATAAAAAAAGGTATTACAAAACTTTTGAAATGAGTGCCACTTTGTTAGAAAACCTGTTTCAGCAATTATGTAAATGACACCACAGCAGATTGCATTGACCACTCTGAAGAACAAAAACTTTGCTTTATGCAGCTACTAACAGCAAAGTGATAGTCTGAAAGTACTTCCAAGTATCTAGTAATAGTATATTATTAATAGAAGGTACTGTAAAGCACATTAATTTCATGGCATGAAAATTTATCAAATTTGGAAAACCTCACTTTTTGTGTGCATTTAAATTTCACTAATTTGAATCATCTTACTATTCAAAGCTATGTTAACAGTCATTTTTGCAGCATTTTAATTTAGTGAATTGTGAAAATAGCGAAATTAAAATGCTAGTGAAATTGTCATGCTTTACAGTATCTATTTTGATAAATTATTCAGTCGATGATTTTCCAAGAATGTTAAGAAGTTGTGAATACTGGCTACTTTATCGAAGAAAATCTGTCATTATGCCCGCTTAGAGACACTGTTTGATTCTGATTACTTAGTATTGGCTCATGCTAAACTTCATCAGTTGTTGATAGTCCATAGAGTATAATGGTGATCAGTTTGACTGTAGTTCATAGCACAGCCAAGCGTGAACCAGTAACTTGGCAACAATCAATTTGACGTCACACTGCGATGACGAATTGAAGTGCAATATTTCATTTTGTGTTACTTCATGAAAACATTGTGATAGTTCCTTTATTTATGAGAGAATTAATGTACTTGAGATAAAAGCAATGTAATCATCAAGTGGAAGATAAGGCTACTGTTTTCCTCTACATTATTTCAAAAAGAAATTTTACCAGAGATGAAACATTCAAGAAAAATTGTATTGTGAAGCTGTATTTATACTTGATACAAAGTGTAAACACACAGAGCATGTATACTTTGGGGCTTTGTGCTGTGTGCATTTGCATATGCTTCATGTATAGATTAATCTGAATGCTCATTTCAAATCTTAACCACTGTATTTTTGTGAATGTTTCCTACAGCAAAATTCCCAAAGTTGGGGCAGCAATGCAGTCGCCATTCCGTGATTATTTGCAGAAGCAGAAACAAAAGTTACATCATAAAGCAGGGGAAGATGTGCCACAGGTAATGATAAAAACAGGTTGTCTATATAGATCAAACAATAATTTTAATGGGACAATGTAAACAAAAATCCATATTGCAGGGCCCATTACTTGTAAATGCAACCCCACTATGTATTTTTATTTATTGTCATATCTGATGGGTGATTTTAATATTGACCGTCTATACTCTTGTTTTCCCATCTCTTCCAACCTTAACCATTTTTATGAACAAAAATCTATACTACAGGGCCCATTTTTGTAAATGCAACTTCACCATGGGTTTTGTTTAAATTATCCGATATATTTTGTTTTCCCTATAAATGCTTTGGTCACATAACAACCGATATCCGACCAATGTCTAGTGAACGTAAGCAAGCCACAAGGCCAAAACATTGGTGACCTCTGTGCAACAGTTCTTGTGGTTGGTCATCAGTCAGCCACCAGTTGTTTTGTGACCATATCATAAGGCATCGTTAAGAAGCGCAAGATTTTAATCTCTCCGGTGTCTCTGCTCATTCACCTTCCGGTCACCGACCAATATCATGTTGTCTCCAGTCGCTTCCTCTGAATTTCAGCCTGAGATGATGCAGTGAATACATCATAATCCCCGTCACAAGGTTTTGTGACCATGGTATACAAGGGGTGTTCAATAGATACGTGGCCTTGGATTAAAGGAGATGAGCTAGGTGGTTTGTATTGATATCTTATATTTCAACATAATTAATTAATGGATATCTGCAAATTTCAAGTAAATATCTGCTTTCATTTTTATTTTACAGAAACTTAAAACTTGGCAGATGTTTCTGAAAGTAATAATAATAATAATAATAATAAATGGTTCTTATTAAGCGCAAAATCGTCTGCACAGACCTCAGGGTGCACAAAGAAACACAAACATGAACACAAAAACAGAAGCAACTAATTACACTCAGGAAAGGCTTGATGGAAGAAGTGGGTTTTTAATTTCTGTTTAAACTGAGCCAAAGTTGGTGTGAAACGAAGTGGCTTAGGGAGAGCGTTCCATTCAACGGAGGCAGAGTAACGAAAGGAACGTTCACCAGCAGACTTCAAGTTGACACGGGGTATTACAAGAAGTCTGTCAGTGGATGAACGTAGGCTACGCTGCGGGTGATAAATTTGCAGCACGGAAGATAAATATGGTGGAAGAGTTTCTTCAAAGTGACGATGAACCAAAACACAAAGCTTGAACTTGATACGGTAGCTAACAGGGAGCCAATGGAGATCAAAAAGAGCTGGAGAGATGTGTTCATGTTTCCGTTTCCTAGTAATGAGTCTGGCAGCTGCGTTCTGAATTCTCTGCAGACGATAAACTTGGTCAACATTGATACCAGCCAGGGTTGAATTGCAAAAGTCCAAACGCGATGTTATGAGGGCGTTGACAAGACAGATGGCGGCTTTATCGAAAAGAAGATGGCGAATGGAACCTATGCGTCGTAAAGACAAATAGGAAGAGCGACAAACATCACTAATATGATCACAAGTAGATTTCCTTACCTTGAAAACTAAAGAAATAACAAAGCTTAAACTGATATGCACCTTAAAATATTTCTCCCGGGGTGTAGACCCAACAAATTTAGCAAAGACCTCCAGTTGTTAAGTTATAAGTTTCTATAAAATAAAGACGAAAGCCTATATTAACTCGAAACGTTGCAGATATTTGTCAAAATTATAGTGAAAATTGCTGACATGTGACTCACGTCCCTTGATCGTATCACATTTAAATCAAGACAAGCTACAAAAAAAGCTTAGATTGAAATACAATCACTTAACATGGCGATAATCATGACTTGCTTTCTTGAATTCCTTGGTTGTGACGTATCAATTGCCTTAATCAGGGATACAAGTTTTCTGCATTTTTGCAGAATTCTGCAATTTTCTTTCACTTTCTGTAAAAATTTATACAGTGTTTAAGCTATTAATAGCATATTTGGCAAATTTTCTGTAATTTTTACACTCATCAACTTACATCCCTGCTTAATGAAGTTAGCACTGTATTTTGCTGTTAACCCTTATGAAAAAATTAAATAATCTGTTTGACTTTCTTTTGTATTTCAGGGTACGAATTGGCTGTCATGGGTTTTTGAAAAGGTCATCATAGTCATGGTTATTTATTTTGTCATCTCAATCATCAACTCAATGGCACAGAGGTACGCCAAGAGACTTCAAGACGACGCCAGGGAACAGAAGAGGCATTGACACCACGCTAATTGATCAAATCAACTCTCCGCCCGCCACGACATATGTCTACGCAGTCAGATTGTACACACCCTAATGGTCAGACTGTAATGATAAAGATAGCAATACTGACAAATTTTGTCACTCTGTGTTTAATGGCATTGGTCACATTTTGACGATAAAATTGAAAATTTTCGTATTGTTTTTTAATTGAGGTATCATTATTGTTACAGTCTGATTGCTTCTATAAGGCGTTTTCCCTTTTAGTCAAAAAAGGTCTCTAGGTCCTTAATTTGGGGAAATATTAGTATTCAGTGGTTGCTGCCCTATCCTTGAGTGTCATGAATTTAGAAAGGTTCACTGCAGATGTTAACTGCATGGCGGTTGACTGCCCAGAATTGGTAACTCGTGAGTTGTTGCCATTAATATTCCATAGATATACAGGGGAGATATCAAGCTCTGCCCATGTAATGGCGCAGTCAGCCATGGAGCTCAAATTGGTGGTATCCCGGTCTATAGTCTGTTCAACTTTGAGTGCCGAGACTTGGTTAAGTTCAGACAAACCACGCAATTAATTCTTTACGCGAATGATATGCCATCTGGAACACAAAACGTGTGTGCGTGTTTTCAATATTTGGGAATTATTACAAGATGTGATGTATCATCAGCAAAAACCCGAATTCTGTCGATCGCAGTTGTTGAATTTGGCGTACTCAGTCCTTGTTACTGGCGTGAAACTTACTGTGTGATGTCTATGGAGTAAACCAATATTTCCAAAATATTTTATGTTTCCGCTCTGATTCTTTAAATTTTTCTTACAATAAAGTTGAAGGACTCGTTTTTGAACAATATATCAAAGAAAGGGGTTGATACAAAAATTAATTTAGCTGAAAATGTAAATTTTGTAGACTTTTTCATTGACCTCCAATGCAATGTTTCACGCCAGGGAGTAACATGGAACAGCCTCAATTGACCAATCAGAGGACAGCATTCTATTCTGTGACATCAGTGCGTCCGACAGAATACCCCAAATTTTGTCTCAATGACTGAATCAAAATGGCAGCGAGCCTGGTATCTCCCCTGTAAATCTATGCATTGTTCAGAACAGTAGCAACCTGCCAGAACTGCTGGCATCATCCACTGGTTTAGTTTTGAATGCCTCCTAATTGCATATTCAATAAGTAGTATACAAATAATATCGTCATGTGAGTGCAAGAAAGTCGTATCATGCAATAGCTGCCATTTGCCATAAATTTGCATTACACACTGTGAAATGTCTAGTCTTGGGTCAGTGGCTCTTGAAATGGTTCTTCAGGAGACACAGTCACCTGAAGAACCATTTCAAGAGCCACTGACATATGCTAGTAGAAATTTTTGAGGGATTTTTCGCATTCTAGTGATGAATTGTTAAATGTATTTAACATATGGCAGCCATCGCAGATACGACTTTCTTGCACTCACATGACGATATATGGGTTAAAGGAGGCCAAGGGATAACACTCTCATAGTCTTTACCAAAGGATGGATAGATTTCCTACTTCACTGATTTAACCATGTAATATTTGTTTTATTACACCTCACCGTGACTTGGAGTTGATGCTGTAGGGATGTAGCTCATAGCAAGCCAATGAATGGGCATGATTAGATCATGAATATTTAGAAGGTGTAATAATTCGATATCTGCAGGAAGTTTGCCATGGCCTCCAGAAAGATAATCAGCAAATCATAAGGGAAAACATTTGAATAAAAAGTTCCATACTCACGGTGGTGTGTGTCTCATGAAGTGAATCCAAAGATGTTGAAAGTTGTGCGGGACAATAAAAATTGCAATCGAAAAATTAGGGTTAAGATTTGTAAATGTGTATTGTATTTATGATTGCAGACACTTAGGGCATATTTATACTTTTTTGTGAGTGACCATATATATTGTGTCATATGTTTTCAACAAGCATCCGCAAATTATTCAGTATCTATTCTAATTTACATTACAATGCATATTTGAGGAAACGAGATATGATGAAGCATACATGGCTAAGTGGTTAGAGCATGGGACTCAAGAGGTTCCAGGTTCAAGCCTCAGTCAAACCTATGCCTGGACTAGATCCGACACTTATCCTTACTAGGTAAGGATACGCTCAAGTCCATTGACCTTCTCTGTACATGAATTTCATAAGTCAATATCTTCTTTCAGAGAGCATATAAATTTACCAAAAGTATGCCAGTATATTCTCATTAGTATTTAACAATATATAACAGGCCTTTACCAGCTTCAGTTGAGTTTAAATGCATTTTTTTGATAAAAGTTTGTCAAAATCCAAAATGGCGGCCACCATGTGCTCTAACAAAAAAGTTGTCCAAATTTGGTTTAAAATTTACTCTAGTATTTTAAAATACTCATATTCCAAAGTCATTGTGGATCATTTCAGTGAATGTTTGGGTCCTGCATGTAAACTTAGTTTACTAAAAATTGATGAAACAACTTCTACAACTCACAACTGTACGATGTCAATTGACTTTCTTGTGACTCTATTGAGAGAGTCACTGGTTGGGACTATGCCTGGACCATGTCTCCTGGTTTTCTTGGGCAAGAAATTTTACTCTAATTGTGCGGTTTGACAGTCACATTAAGCTGTTAATGCTCCTACATGGACACTACTTACAGTGTATACCTGTGAATCTGTTACTTTTTGATTTAATTGTCTTCACAATGTTTTTCACACAAATGAAGTGAGTTGCGGGTTTCAACATGAGATGGGTTTTTCAGATCAGATCATATTTTGAAAATTTCGCTATAGTGTGCATTTGCTCAGTTCTTGTTATGTCATCCTTTTTATACGGGGTATTAGATTTGACCGAATATTGTCACCTCTGATTTAAAACAATTGTAATTTTCATTTTATCATATCTGCTCAGAGAAGTAGATCCTTTGGGGGTTGTGGTAAGGAACATATTTGGACAAAACATGATGCACATTTATGCTGCTCTCATACTTGTGTAGTTTTGTATCGTTGTTGCTGTGCGACACGTGTATATTTTTTGCATAAACCTGCCACTTCCGGTTGTCGTATCGGTAAATCCAAACCTACATGTTGCCGAAATAACTGATATCGACAACATTTTCTCACAACAAGTATTTATGTAGCATAAGTCACTCTATCAGAATTTCAAAGTGTGATATTATTTATCAATATACGAACCGCTTTCCAGTAAAATTTGTTCATGCAAAGTTTGAACATTTTTGTGAGCTGCGGCCACCATAACTTAAATGACATTAAGGATTTATTCTACCTTCAGAGTATGTTCAGATCTTAGATTTCAGATCTTTGATAGAGAAGAGCTGAATTTCACTCACCTGGTTGTGTTAAAAATATGTTTCTAGTTTTGTCAAAAAAGAGTTAATGATTACTTCAAAATTCTTGTATTAAGATATTTAAAGCATGAAATTGTTTGTTAGGATTAATGAGGAATACTAATCACAAGCCAATAGTTTTTTTAAGAGGAAGAAGCAGTTTATTCATGAAAATATGAATTCCAAATACTTATTCTATATGTGTACCGCCGCGGCAAAAGGGTCCAGTTGTCGGCTCGTACATGTTGCTCCTTGTAGCATATCTAATGTATGGTATTTGTATACA
>JXSR01S011969.1:31887-52941 GCA_000969725.1 Ophiothrix spiculata | reverse complement strand
GCAAATTCTTAAATTAGTGTACAATTAGCGCAGTCCCTTGAAGTCTAGCGTTTCTGAGATGAATTTGGCCAATACATCCTTGACGGTGTCTGCGGCAGATTGTGTCTTTCCTTTTATGTTAGTTATTTCTAGGGCACATGCTGTGACAGACATTTCTAAATGTGTGATTGGTAGACATATTCTGATATAAGCGATAATTGATGTATACACATATAGCTTATAGAGGACTGCCAATAAACTTGGTCCATAATTCTTTATAACATTTTCATTATACAAAGAAAAAACAATATTTAGTAACATATTTGCCACAATGTCACTGGCAATATCATTTTGGGTGAATGCTAATTTCCAATGTCTTATTCATTAACGGCAATTTTTCACATTCCCGTAACGGTTTTCTAAGAATTGATCAAACATCGGTAATGAGCTATCTACTTTGAAATAGAGGTCTCTCTCTGACAGAGATGCCACCAAATCAGGAAATTTTGTGTAGATTGCAGGAAATTGTGTCTGTATAAAGTGATACTGGTGTTATCTGAAGGTCAGTAAATAAAATAATCTTGTGTCATTTCACGAAATTTTGAAACCATCCAGTAGTATCCCTGCTTGGAGAAAGAGCTTGTATAGATTGTATACATACAAATTTAAAATACAACAAATTTCTGTTAATTTGGAATGTCAGTACTATTATTCAAATAAAAAAGAAATACATGTATTTTAATATTATTTAGTTTTTCTAATTTTGCAACGGTTCTAATTTCTCCATATTAAAATTGGTATACATTCGATATAAACACCAGGTTGATGCAAATTAGCTAATTTAAAAGGCCACAGAAATCTAAGTCTGAAGAAATTTGTGAAAATTTTATCCAACAAATATTCCTTTCACATTCAGCTGCACATTTGTGGCTTTCCTGTATGTAGAAAAGATTCATGCATATCCTTTTCATGGTTCTCAAAAACCAATACGGATTAGTCAAAATGTTTAATTAAATATTCTAATTATTTCTAAAAATAATATCAACACTTTTGCCAAATGTTTACCATATTGTAAATGCCATATTGTTCAGTGAGTATCTCATTTCCAAAATCCCATTAAGGCTATTTCTGATTTTTCTCTGAGGCACTTTGGTCCATGCAAAACACAGGAAATTAAATCATGGTATATTTTGTATATCTTCTTCAGAGACGTCTTGTTTATATTTTTCAGAAAATATCTTTGTATACAATCAATAGTAAAAAACTTTAAATAAAGAAGAGAACTTTGGTTTACACTGATGCTACATTTGTTTAAGTTCAAATTACATAAAAAATTAGTCTATCACAATGTATGCTATTGATAATCAACCTCTATATTAGGCCTAAAAAATTGTTTGTTTGGCGTAACCCAACTGACCCTATTTACTGCGCCAACCCTGGACTTCTATATTTTCATTTTTCATGTGTATATAATAAAAATAGTAAATAAGCATGGAAACAATACTTTTCACTTTCAGGCTGCTTAGAAGAGTGTTATAAAAATGAACAGGGTTCAATCAACTTAATGCCTTTCAATTTCAAGGACTTTTCAACTTCAATTTTCACAGACCATCGGACTGTGAAAATTCCCAAGACTTGCAAGGCCAAGGTGTTTTTGAATTCAAGGACTACACGAAACCTGAATGAAAGGTGTGAACCTATACCCTAATTATTTTTTATGTTACGCCAAACAAACAATATTTTTAAGGCCTTATTGCATATATACAAGATACAAAAACGTATCAAGCTGATTAGTGGCCTAACACTACCAAATACAAAGCAAATTCTTAAATTAGTGTACAATTAGCGCAGTCCCTTGAAGTCTAGCGTTTCTGAGATGAATTTGGCCAATACATCCTTGACGGTGTCTGCGGTGATATCTTTGGCATCGGAAACAAACTTCTTCTGTTCTGGGATGTTGACGAGTACCAATTTAGGCATGTTGTCATCTAAACCGAGGAACTGCATCAAGGTGTCAATGATGTCATCCTGAAAGATATGAAATAAGAATGTAACAGTAAGTCCCATAGATTAAATAAAGTACATATAGGAAAACGTGATTTTTAAGTTGACAATTGTGAAACAAATATGGGGAAGTTTTAGTGATAAAGTTGCAGTTATGCTTTTGACATAATAATCTATTGATTTATGTATTTTTGCAAAAAAAATTTGAATGTTTAGTTGTTCAAGTAAGCTGAAGCTTAATAGATGATGTTCACTGTGATGGCGACCTGCTATCTTAGTTTTTAAAATTGACTATCCTAATGAGATGTTGAAACTTGTAAGCTTTGTTGTTTTGAAATAAAGTGGTCTTGATAATGGCGGACCACAGGAAGGGATGATCAGAAGGGCTCTCAAGGGTCATTTTGGTCAGTAGGGTCAATGGCTAATACCAAGATTGGTCAGAAAATTCCATATACTTTATTGGATTTTCATGGGACTTGACCACAATGGTTCTTGTATGGGTAGAGTCACATGTATGGGTCCTGCGTAGGTGGGGTCCAAGGTCATCTAGGGGTCAAGTCAACCTTGCGACCTTTGTGGTCTGGGGACTGCAAAGTATTTTTTAATGCTACACTAAAATTGCTACACAAAATTTATGAATTGCTACACAAAATTCTTAAGGCGAACGCTGTTACCCAGTGAGAATACCCCCTCCCCGGGCATATATCACTATAGCCATATGTCAGGCCAAATGTAAAACCCCCTTAAGGCTACAGTCCCTAAATGGGTGCCATTTTTGCCAACGGCATCTTTACTGCAACTTTTTACCTACCTACACATATCAGAATAATACAAGTTTTGGCGTACATATGTAATAGAGTCTCTAGTTTATACATGAGACTTTAGTAGTGATTTCACGTCCATTATCAAGGTCAAAATTACGTCAATAAACTACTTCGAAAAATTTACACCTTTTTCGCCGAAACCTTAAAATTTTATGATGTTCGAACGATTCGCCTGTTTTCAAATTTTGACAGATTGTAGGCTTGGTACTTTTTATTGAATTACAAATAATATTTTATAAATGTGTTGTGTTGATTTTGAATGATAATGTAACAAACCCGCATTGTTTTGCCCGAAAAACCGGGCGTGAATTATGACTCTGAGTTCGCCCTGTTTGAATTATCTACATTTTGTCTGATATACGCATTCGCATAATTTACTTACAAATTGAGCATTCCAATGAGGCAAAAATTGCAATTTTTATGTAAACAAAAGAAAAATACGGCATTCTAATGTTTATGTTTTAGATTTTAGTTCACCATCTCAACACTGCCTTGATAGCTCAGCGGTAGATATCTCGCTTCGTAATACATGACTAACTCCCGTCATAATCCATGGTTCTAGTCCCCGCAAAGGCAGTGGAAACTATTTATCTTTTCATGTTTTAAAAATAGTTAGGATTCACATTTTCCTGAGCATGTGAATTCCTCGTACCCTTAAACCTAATCTCAATAACTTTTTTATCACTTCTACTAAAGTGTTAGAACATGACTCAGCTGATATTAGTGATAACCAAGAAGCATCCCCTAGCCATTTTATGCCAAGTCATGCTGGCCAAGATCCTAGTTTAATGCAATTAAGGTAAAAACAGTTTTTAATATGTGAGCAAGATTCTCTTTATAATACAGAATGTAATATATAACCAAAACATATCTGTTTGTAAAGTTTGTCTAGGTAAAAAAACACAGCTAGTTCTTCATTTTAAATGAAACTGAACACCAATCCCCGTATTGAGATAAACCTGTTATTGATCAACTAGAACTAGTACCGTTCCCCTGATCTCCCCTCCCACGGACCCAGCAACGAGCCCAGGCAGCGCGCATAAACAGCTGTGGATAGATAGAGGTTGTTGGACACTGGGTGGGTGTAGGACAAGGCACTGAAATCAGGGCTATTGATCAACGTCTCACTCTAAGAAATTACAAAAATTAGATATATCCCAAAATGTTCATAATGGGGGCAAGGATGAGGTTATATGCAGGGGTAAAATTGCTGCCTTGGGAGCAACTCCTTGAATTGGGTGCTTGCTATCATGGGATGTCCCACTTTGTGAAGCAGGGGTTCCCAGTTCAAATCCTGGCCAATGAACCATCCATTTTCACCCATCCCTTTCAAAGCAATAGGCTATAAAACAAAATAATTGTCAAGAAATATCATAAGATATGAGGCTGTATAATTCTTAACTGATTCAAACCTTGCTCTTGAAACTAGTGAAAATGCAGTAAGTCCAAATAGACATAGGATAATGGAGGTGACAAAATTTATAAATATTGAGCAATAGGAACTCTCAGATTTGTTGCCTAGTTTAGATAATTCATTGTGGCTTATATTCAAAGAAAACCATCACGGAACTAAACAAACTGTTGACCTTCAATGGACCAATAATTTCCTTATTTAGGTGTTCAGTTGACAATGACAAAAATTCTCTCTATTTTCTCTCCAACTATCAGACCCAAGTACAGAAAATTAAACAAAACACAAAACGATTAATCAAAATATTTACACGGGTCAATTCCTGCTAGCAACTTATATTTATATTTTAAACATTTGGAGGAGAAAACCTGCCTTCTCCAAGTGCATATGCATTAAATTTAAGGGACATCTCTAGAGGGAACTGAGAAAATAATTTTTCAATTTGAGGTAAGTACTCGGAGAAAACGCCGGATTGACAAATTCATGAACAACTGTGGCCCGACTAGGAATCAAGCCCAAGTCGCAGTGGTGAAAAGCAAGGAACAATCACTTTCCCAAACAGTTCCCCCTCCCCGATAGAAATATTGTCGAATGGAGACTTTTTTAATAGTAAAGGTCACTGCGAAAAGCAAGGAACAATCCCAAACAGTTCCCCCTCCCAGACAGAAATATTGTCGAATGGAGATTTTTTTAATAGTGAAGGTGAAATGAAAATAAGGGACCATTCACAAACGCTTACAGCGGGGAGCTGATGCAAAAAGGGACCCTTTTAATTTGTCAGGTTTGAAAGGGAGTGGGACCTGAAAATCATCCTAAATTTATTACTGAAAATTGAGTATGTATGATTTTCTATGGGGTTGGCCATGAACAGAGAAGAGGAAGGGAGGTGAAAAATTCTGAGGTCACAAATTAAAAGAATTTTTGTTTTACTCAAAATTCTTTTTTGCATCAAGTCCTTAATACTAAGTGTTAATGAATGTTCCTATGGTCTTAATCTTATGAACAAAATACCCCATCCTTGAATTTTTGGTCAGTCCACTAGAAATTAATTTAAATCTTATTATTACAGACAGACATTATTAAATCTGTATTAATGCATACATGTGCTTTGCAAGATTTTCATTTTGGTCATTCAATTATGTGTACTTGACATGCATTGTGAAACCATTTACTACACATTTGAATTGAATGAGTGATTCCCAGGGGGACACTAAATTTCTTTTTTTTTTGCACGCTTTCACCAAAAGACCCCCTATTTTATCAACTGTCACTCAATGACCACCTATTCTTTAAAATTCCTTGTCAGTAAAACAACCTTTGTCACTAAAAGACACACCATTTTCTTAATTTGATGTATTTTGTCGAAAATTTTTGAAAATTTTGCAAAATTTGTCAAACTTTTTTTCAAATTTTTGGCCATCTTGACCTGGAAACACCCTACTTTATTGTGAATTTTGCCCAAAGAACCCTCATTTTGAAATTCTGAAGCAAAAAAGTAAATGTGTGGTAAAAATGTTCACCTGGTTTGTTTGGAACCAGTGGCTCAAAGAGTCCTTCACAATGAGTGATTTGACAAGAACGCATCGCATTGGCCTACATAAAGGAACCCTTCCGCACTTCCCATGTGTAACCTAACCTTGAAAATTTGTTGTTATTGACCTTAGATAATTGCAACACCTTGATTTTGCAATATTATTAATAAATGTATTGACCTTGAAGATGTCCACATTTTCCCTTAGTAGCATTTGTGTTTTGTGCAGGCCTATATAGAGTAAATGGTATTGTAAAATTGGAAATAAAAATTGTTTGCAACACAATGTTGATTCATATGACAGTTGACAAAATGTATCTTAAAGATTAAAATTTGTAAGCTGGGAGATCATTATTTATTGGTTGGAAATGCCTGAATACATTCAAATAATTTCTTCTAGGTCAAAATAAATGAAAACAGGAAGTACATTTTATTCATTTAACCATAAACATGCAACAGTGCATGCACATTAAATTTCTATGGGATACATTCAGAATATAACAACAGATCTTGCAACCTACATAGGACCAGTGGGGGGGGGGCGCTCGAAGAAAAAAGGGGTACGCATGGTCGTTAGAGCACCTAAAAATCTGACCCTAAGCGTCGGAATCATGTACAGCAAATTCCAACCCTTAATGTCATAAAATATTCAAAATCATACTCCTTAAATGTCGTAATAAAAATGTACACTTAAATTGACTCTTAAATGTCGTAATAGACATCTGACCCATTATTGGCATAACATCCTGAAATGGACTCTCAACGGCATAACGCACACTAATTTCTGCCATAAAAAAGATGAATATAATACATCGGAAGCCTTTTCTGTTCTGTAGTATTACTTGGAAGTCTAGAATAGCTGGCGAAAAAGTGACCCCAAATGTCAAAAGTTACCCTAAAATGGCACCCCAACTAAAGACTTGACAATGCTAATGGGCCAAAATCTGACCCTTTTCCGACGTTTTTTCTGACGAGCATACGTACTACTTTTTTCTTCAAGCGGCCCCTGTGACAAAGGAGCATAAACAATAAATCAATAATAATTAAAAACATGGGGCCTGCATGAATAAGAAATGTAACTTTCAATACTGGGAATCTACAATCAGGGAAGAAAGTTGTTGGAACACTCGAGTCTTTTCAGGTGCATTCATCCGTTTAAAACACTAGAAATTACAGTAAGAGGTGGGTAAAGTTGAAGGCAATAAAGAACTCTTCTGTTCTGACCATCCCCTTCCTCACTCCTGTTTCAATGTTGGATGTAAAGATGATCCTTGTGTTCGGATCAACATTGGTGGGGAACGGGTAAAGCGTGCGAAATCAATGACATGCACAGATAATTGTGCAAAGACTTTTTTCCCTGATTGTAGCTTTGAGCATTATTAAACAAGTATTGTGACTAGTATAATTCTCATCATATTAATATTCGAAATACATAGGCCTATAATAGGGCACAAACTGTGTCAACAACATTTTGACATCTGATAAGGATCTCAAATAGACCATTGTAAGGCCAAGAAAAAAATTGTTGCGTTGCCCACAAGTGGAATTTCTGAAAAATTAGTCAGTCGGTCGGAAAATATTTTTTATAATATTTTTTTTTAAAACACCTAAATTATGAAATTTGGGTGCATTTGCCACTATTTACAAAATATTTTCTCAAAAAACACCCAATCTTAGCAAATTGGGTGCTTTCCCGACTCTTAATTTTTTTTTTAATTTTTGAATAGGGTCGGTCGCTGAGGGCAACACAACAATTTTTTTTTGGCCTAATGAATCAGCAATGCAGAGGCCTATGTAAATGTTTGGATTGTTTCATGTCACCAATTGTGTCTGAAAAACCACACAGAAATTATAGATTTAACCTGGAACTTTAAATGGACCTGCACCCCCCCTCCCCCCCCAAAAAAAAAAAACAGAAAGTTGCAAATTCAGGCTATTAAGTCTTTTGAATTCTTAGTACTCTCAGCTTTCAAATGATTAATATGTCATACTTTCTTCTTTCATTTCACACTCGGGAGTTTAAAATCCAATGTAGCTTGAGGAAAAACAATCAACAGGAGTTTAAAATTGCAGAGGATTCTGAATATACTATTATTGACTTACCTCAGAATTTGCAAACCATAATTATTACTGCCAAATTGTTATGAGAACATATATGGATTCAAATCATTTTTTTGCATCAAAAACAAAACGTGACCTTTATCACATTTTTATTTCTTATTTTCACCCATGCTCATGAGTTCCAAAACTTAAATTGCTACATTTTGCTTATTTTATGAGAGTAGGTCTTGTTGAACTTAATCCTTTTTGTACTGAATTTACTTTAAGCAAAACAAACATTTATGTCACTTGTAACAGGTTAGTTTTTCACAAATCCCTAAACATGGGTCCCATTTTTTACCCCCAAAAGTCCCCAAATATGAGTACAATTTTGTCACTATTATGCAAAACAATTGTAGCAAAAGATTACAATTTTAGAGGGCTAGCCAAAAAATATTAAAAATTGGTTGATTTCTGCAAATGGGTACCCCCTCCCCAGGTAGTAATCAACCCTTATTTATATCACAAACAGGAATGAATTGCCATTTTTGTTTGGCCTAATGAAAAATGTCAACAATGGTGTGTATTTAGACAAGTGGTTTAAACTAGATACTCATCTTTATTAGATCTTAATCAACATATTATCTTTGCTGATGTTTGTTTAGCATTGTTTAATATCAAATAAATTAGATGCATATTCATTCTTTGAATTATAAAAATCACTTTGATATTTAAATTTTGCTCCATGCTAAAGGTAAATGCTGATACAAGTGGGTTTTTTTTATGATAAATGTTCTATGCTGCAATTTAGAAAGACTATTTTGAGCTCTTGACATAAAAGAGGATAGCTCCAAAGTTAACCTAGACATCAGTTTCTAGCAACAAGCACAATGAGGCAATAAATTGATTACTGTGCTATTTTAACCCCAAGGGTTACAAAAGGTTACGAGAGAAAGTCACCAAAATCGCCTAAGTCTGAATACGTCATCGACAGGGGTCCTATAAGGGCACGAAATCGCTGCCTAGGCAGCGCCCCTCGGATGGCTTGGTATAGGTGGACATGGGATTGGGATGTGAGAGGACCCTGGTTCGAGCCCCGGTGGAAACCACCAATTTTTGACACCCTTGTTTTCAAGGAGATAGGCTGAGAACGAAAAGAGGTAGGTAGGAGGTTAGGGTTAAACACAATCACAGGTCATGTCTAGTTCGATTTTACTTTGGTTTCGACAAAGCTATTACTGCAAGATTCAGCAGTCGTACACTAATTATAAATCAATCACTGCTTCTTATTAAACAAATTTTACACACACAGACGATACGACAGTACTGCGATACATTCAAATGAACATTTTAGAAAAAAAATTTGTTTTGAAAGGATGTGGAATCAAACGTAAAGTCACAGGCCTATTTATATCTCACGCTGCACTGCCTACAAAGAACAACTTGCTGGCTTCTAGTCCTTTCTTAAATTCCTCAGTGATGGGCTTCAAAAGTGAGTTCCCCACCCCAGGACTTGCTTCTGGACCTTTCTTAAATTCCTCAGTGATGGGCTTCAAAAGTGAGTTCCCCACCCCAGGACTTGCTTCTAGTCCTTTCTTAAATTAGTGATGGGCTTCAAAAGTGAGTTCCCCACCCCAGGACTTGCTTCTGGACCTTTCTTAAATTCCTCAGTGATGGGCTTCAAAAGTGAGTTCCCCAACCCCGGGACTTAGAAAATCCCTTTATACTTACATCTCCTCCTGTGTCGCCTACAAAGAAGAACAACTTGCTGGCTTCTGGTCCTTTCTTAAATTCCTCAGCAATAGGCTTCATGACTTCAAATGCTTTCTTCTTAGCATCTTCTCCGTCTGCAAGATATGATACAGTAAAGCTGGTTTTCAGAGTGCCTGTCCTGGTGGTCGTACGACCAGCATGACGTCAAAAATTTCAAGTGCGCAAAACTCGACCTTGTCACATCTGGAAAATTTTGCGGCACGCACGAAAAGCCGATATATCGATTACCTAATATCATGATGGTTGCAACGCACATCGTTTTGAGTTGGAATAAATTCAAATCTGCTTGTGACGGACAATCACAGCAATATGCAAATGTGTCTTGCTACATTACGACAACTCAAAATTTGCTGCAACTACAAGCTTCGTCATCTGCAGCAATGACGGCTACTCTGAAACCACCTTATGACATGGAGTATCTCCCTACCAGATATTACAAAAGTGGATGCATGTGTAGAAGCTGACAAGCACCTCAACCTTGAAAAATTTGTTTTCATGACCCTGTGTTCTTTGGATGTAAACATATTTTCTTGCTTAAAAATAAAGGTTTCCATAGTATATGGCACACATACATTTAATCTGGAGAGTCACTTTTTGAAATTAAAATTTTAATATTCTCAAATAGTTCAACTTCATAATTCAGACTTTCCTGGCTAATACAAATTTCATTTTCTTGATTGTATCCTGGCTAATACAAATTTCATTTTCTTGATTGTAAGCATGCACCTGACTAAACATACAAAGCAAGGCAATCAGGTACACAAACCGCACACAAAATGGTTACTTTGAAAGATTTAAGGAGGTTCCAAACTCCCTACATAAAGCGCTTAACCACTATGACTCTTAACTTGATGAAAAGGCACAAAATACTGAAGGCAGCATACATATAAATATTAAAATAAACAATTTGAAAAGTATTTTGTACCCCTCCCCCAATATTCACAAGGCACGATACTCACCTACAAAGTACACAAGGCAGGGTTCCTCGTTAATCATACTTGCTGTATCTTCTTCCAGTTCTTCTACAGGATTGGGATACCATGGAAACTCCTACAAAAAAGACGAAAAATGTTCTTATCATACCAACAAAAGGTGCATTTTTTGACATCTATATACTTTGTGCTGAATTGGAAAATTTCAAACTCACAATCTTAACCTTGTCATTGTGACTAGTACTGGGATAAGCAAGGAATCGATAATTGACGTTTTGATCACGTCAAGCCGTGAACAGTCGATTGAATTTAACGTTTGGTGGTGACAGACCATAGCGGCAATTATGCAAATGTATCATACTGCATTAATTATGTCAACTACGTAAAGAATGGTCATTTGCTACAGCTATGCATGACAAGCCAACTAACTGCTACATATCAGGGGGAGGGATGTTACTCAACTTTCGTCTGTACCTTGGAACCCTAACCCATTTTGGGGGGTAAATGGGCACTTGATGATATTTACCCAACAAAATTACATGATAATATGTATTTGCCTCTTTCTGCATGCGGTATTCCGAACTTAATGCGACTGCTATGGCGCTACTGCATGGTGGGTTATGTCAACATCGTAATAAATTTATGTTGACATGTAGACATCCCTAATATACATCTTCTTGCATGGGACTGATTTGAAGTGAAATTGATGATGTACTATTTATGTGTGTTATCTTTGCACATATTGCATTTTGCTCAGTACAGCAGAACAGTACAACCTATACTCACTTCACCATTCTTATCCTTGGACACCTTGGCTCTGCCGTTGTCAGTAATCTTGTTTCCTTCACCATCAAGAACAACCAGAGTTGGGATGCCTGAAACATATACAACAGTTTTACAAGAAAATGTGTAATTGTCCTACAGCTTTCCTGCCATATAGTAGATGGAAAAATGATCATTAACCCCAGGATTTCCCCCCCCCCCCCCCCCCCCGCTGCATAAAACACAAAAGCAATCAACCCTAGGCATCTATGTAATCTCTTTTACATCCTGGTCCTTCATTTGTTGAAAAAATTTTGATGTTCTTGGTATCGTTGGATATGGGAAATGACAATTACGTGCAGAATCCCAATAGATTTACAGGTAGAGATACCGGACCTTGTATACTGACCAATATAATGGCATCGTCAGCCATGGAGCTCAAGTTGAGGGTATTAGTGTGTTTTCAATATTTGTGCATTAGGCCAAAAAAAAATTGTTTGGTTGCCCTCCACAGACTGACCCTATTTTTCAGCCCGACCCAAACTTTTTTTAATTGAAATTTTTTTTTTCTGGAAATATGCAAAACTTAACGAAAACTACAAAAAAATGTTATATTTTTCGCTTTTTTCGATATTCAACTCTCAAAATGTTTAAGATGTCCCAAATTACTACAAGAAGTATTTGATTGTTTTGATTTGGATGTCGCGGGGAAGTTGAGAAGGCTGGAGCGGCCGATCGACCTAGCAGTACGTGGAAGAGTATTAAAAAATAATTTAAAAAAAAAAGACCGACCGACCCTCTCTGAAAAAAGCTCTGGAGGGCAACCAAACAATTTTTTTATTGGCCTTATGACAAATCATGATGTATCATCGGCAAAATTCTGAATACCCCCAATTTTGTCTCAATGCTGAAATAAAAATGGCGGCGAGTCTGGTATCTATCTATAAGAGTACCTCAAGGTTCAGTATTTGGTCCAAAGAAGAGACATTTACATGTGGTATACCTTGAGGTTCAGTATTGGTTCCATTAAAGTGACAATTACCTGATACTTCAAATTTGTTGCTCAACTTTTTCTTCCTGTCATCACCAAATGGCAGCGCTAACCACGGCATTTCCCCATAGTATTCTTTGAATTCTCCTTCAGAATTGTCACTGCTAACAAACACAAGCTCCATCTCTTTGTTTGCAGACTTCATCGTGTTGTAGAACTTCACCAGATCTGGGGTGAAACTTCTGCATGGGCCACACTGAGGAAAAATTGGTTAAATTTTTTTTTTGTTACATAGCTTTTGTTAAATGCCTTTTGAGGCATCAAAAAAGACGATCATGGATATTCACCAACAACCATGTAAATTCCCCACTCATACACTCCACCTACACAAAAAGACCCTCTACTTTTACCAACTGTATAACCCTATTTTTTGAATTCCTTGTCACAAAAACAGCCTTTTTCACTCAAAAACCAATATTTTTCTTAATTTGATGTAAATTTTCAAAAATATTGCTAAATTTGTCAAAATTTGTGGTCGTTTTGACCCCAAAGGATCGTACTTTTTTAAAATAAATTTAACCCAAAGACCTCCATTTTTTCACTTTGTCACTATTAAAAGAACCCCATTTATACCCAATTTGTCAATGACTCACTTTCATATGTGATGTCAGCTACATCAAACAGTAAATACAACTTTTTAGCATGGTAAAGGATTGAAGTAAAATCACACATTTAGAGGAAGTATCTGCTACGCTTAATAAATGCACATACTCCCCTTTGACTTTGCGGGGCGGAACTCACCCAATGAGCAGAGAAGTAAAGTAAGAGGGGCTTGCCCTTGAGGGTTTCTGCCTTGACTGTGGTCCCATCTTTCTGCACGATGTCTCCTGCAAAAAGGTCTGTAAGGAAATTCAAAAAATATCAAAAAATCAACTGTTTAATGGCATAAATTCCAACATCGACAATTGATTTGTTTAAAGCAATACTATAAGATTTTGTTCAAAAATTGTTTATGGTAAAAACATCATAAAATGGAGGAATGTGAACGTCTAAAAGCGTTTTCAAGTGTATTTTGTGAAAAAAGTTGTTTTGCCACCAAAATATGGATAAAAAGCACAAGCATGATTTCCTATACTAATACATGTGGAATTAAATTTGGGATCCCGAATTTAATTCATCAAATGGCCATAACAGAAAAAGTAAGCATCTTTGAGCCAAATCGTTTGGAGAGTATTCTTATCTACCAAAAACAAACCCAATAAGCCAAAAAAATCAAAAGTCATGGGTGACATGGGGCGCTTCATTTTTAACACTTTATAGTATTGCTTTAATTGCAATAACATCAGAATGTAACAATTACCAAGTCCACTAGACAATTGTCTCTAGAAAACAATTTGTACAATTTTCTATACTCCATAAACCTTGAAGTATGCAAAAAGCAATCAGACTCTGTTCAGAGATCCCTAGCATATCCCTTGTATTCTACAACATTGTAAATTGATGGTTCTGTACTGTGTAAGAGACCAGTAATGATTGATTAGGATTGATTGAGACCAAATCACTGCGTATTAATATTGTTTTACTTGAATTCTTCATGATTTTGATATTATTTTTGGCTAATTTTGTTGCTAACACATGGACAAACATTGAAAATAAGTTCATTTGAATATTCAGCAAGATTGGGTACATGGTTGATTTGAAAAATATGGACTAATTTACTTCCCCGTATGGTCATATTGGTTTACGGGCGTTAATCAGCTGCTTGTTGTATACTTCAAGATTTACAGAGTATAGGTGTATGCCCTTTGTTTTAGTTATGCCTACAATATGATGCACAGGGTAAGTTCCTGGGGAGGGGACACTCACATAAGGGTGCACGTGTGTTGCGGCAAAGACCCCCTTTTCAAATTTCCTCTTACAAAAAAATGTAGACTGCTCTTCAAGATTGGATCCCAAATTTAAAGCTCACCGTACTTCAAACATAAAGAACAACATTTTCAATGCAGTTTTAAGCCTATTTTTGCAATATAAGGCTCTCATGGTTAAATTTTAGTGAGAGAAAAAAATTTGGAATAAAAAATCATTCCCTACACCCTATTTTTGACTTTGACCAAAAATTCAGTTACAAAAGCCCCTATGTCATACTTGCAATGCCTTTCATACAGATCGGTATTTTATATGACTACATTTTTGCCAAAATGCCTTTAAAAAAGAAAAAAAATCAAGTCTTATTTGAGCATGTACATGTAAACTTCTAAATTCACCAAATGTTTACTTCACAAAACTCATATTTTTATTGAGAAATAGCAGGAACAGCGGCGTAGCTAGTGGATGTGTCGCCCAGGGCAAGAAACTAAAATATCGGCCCCCTCCCCCCCCCCAGCGCGTAAGCGCGAACACTAACGGGCAGGGGACGTCTAATTTTTTATACTCAAAATTTTTTTTGAGCAAAAATGGTCGGAGGAAAATTATGATAGTTGCACGCGTGAAAAAAGAAAATCTGTCAAATCTGCTAATTTCAGCTACAAATTGAAATTTTGGTAGAAAAGGCAAATTTTAACTGAAAATTCACATAATATCTTAAAATTTGCGCGAAGCGCGCAAAATGTTTTGATTATCCACATTTAAATTATCAAAACAAAAGAAAAAATTCACGTTCCTTTCCTTCGTCTTTACTTTTTGAGGGGGTCCGTCCCACCTCATGATGTCAGTAGCTCCCTACAATTCTTTCATTATTCTTTTCTTTTCTCCTTTTTTTCTCCACTCTTCTTTTTTTTTTCTCTCTTCTCTTTTTTTCCTTTTTGTCATTTCAGCGCCCCCCTGCGGGTGGTGCCCCCCTTGCCCTCCCCTAGCTACGCCACTGAGCAGGAAATGTTACACCTAAGCATCTATATCGTTAAGTACCGATAATATCAAAATTTTAAAAATGTATTTTGCATTTTAGTTTTAACATGAAATGAATTTCTTTCTTTAAATTGCCTATCAATTACAAAGTAATACTTTGTGCATATTTTTGCACTCAAGTGTAGCCCTATCTTACATACATGTAGGAAGTCTTCATGTGTAACTTTGAAAGTATCAAGTTCCTTTGCACCAATCATTCCTGTGATCAAAATTATCCTTTGACCTATCCGGTTAAGTGACCAAGCAATGAGCGTGTGCCGCGCAACGACACACGAGCCGTTCATCTGAGCAAGTGCTATAGGTCCTATAGATGATAATCAGAACTATTGTAACTCAATTTGGAAAAAAAAACTTGGCCCAGAATTAAGGTCATTGACAACTATTTTCGTATTTAATTTTCTATTGTGTTAGTCACTGATATTGTGTTTCACTCCTGAATTCCTGATGAAAGTGAGCCTACAACCTCCCACATTAACATTTGATTTTTCATTTTCCTGTGAAGTAAAACAACACAACATGTGTGTTAACCTGCTTTTGCATGCCGGCATTTTTTTTAATTAATGATGTTGAATATTTATATGCACCTTTAATGACATGTAAATCAGGTAAGCTAAATACACAAACTGCATAATCTCAGCCCACTGATATACTGCATAATAATCTGTATGGCAAACTCATTTTAACTATGTGGTACAACAATATTTACCATGATTCCAATCTTTATCTATCAATTACATCTGGATATTTACAGGAAGAGCAGTAGACATGATCAATTCATGAATGAATTTCATTGTACAGTATTTTATTCTCAGACATTATTACTATTAGTCTATTCTGTGTATCTGTCTAAAAAACTTCAAAAAAGTCTTCAATAAGCATGTGCAATGCACATTGGAATTTACTGCAAAGAAATGTTCTGTACAGTACATCAAATATAAATAGCCAGGACTGTTTTTGGAATCTGATCTTCAATGACTTCTTGACCATGATCTGACAGTACTTGGGACATACATTGTACATGTACCCTTGATGTAACTCAGGCGGTGGCGGACAGGCCATTGCCACTGCCAATATTTACGAAACACTGGCAATACCAGCCTGTCCATATGAATATTACCCGGGGGGGGGGGGGGCACTCCCATATATTGGCACGCGTCATGCTCCTGTTGATAGACCCCCTTTTTTTTGCTCCGCTCTCACCCAATGACCCCCCTTTTCACTGGGCTCTCACCCAATGACCCCCTATTATTTTGAAAGTCAACCTTTTTTATGGTGACTCTCATCCATTGCCCTGATTTTTCGAGAACCTACACCGAATGACCCCATTTTTTCGCTAAATTTGTCAATTTTTCGAAAATTTTACGCAAATTTCGAAGATCAGCGATTTCATAAATGTCAAAATTAGCCAGATTTTATTCAAAACCCGACACCAAATGACCCTGTTTTTCACTCTTGCCAATAAATTGCTCGAAATGACCCAGTTTTTTAACCCTCTACACCGAATGACCCCCTATTTTTCAATGTATTTCTCACCTATTGCCCCTACATTCCGAAAGCCGGTAGGAGCAGGTACGCCACTTTCATATTTGAGTGCCCCCCCCCCCGGGAATATTAACGAACCCGTAATCTCCCATATTTGGTCATAAATAACAACACGTGACCAGAAAAAACCTCAATCAGTAATAGGATACGAATTTAAAACTGTACAAAAAATTAGGTTTTGATAAGAAGTTGGGTTCACGCGTGAACCCCAACGGATTTTGAGTAATATAATTATGTTTAATTTTGTGACATCGCTTTTTGTAATTTATTTGATCAATGTAAAAAAAGAAGTTTTTGTAATATTTTCAAAACACAGTTCGTGGCTCTGCCAATTACTATACATGTAAAATGTATCCCTATAAGTTTGTGTTTAGAAATCCCTCAGCCTAAATCAAGTAAATCGTGTCCTCAGCCGCCTGATGTAACTTTTGTCCATGTACAGTATATAGTCCATTTAGATGGCACTCGCAAGCGACCGCAAACTGTGAGCGGAGGAAAGCCCAACAAGCAACTGCTGATCTGTCAATGCTTTATAGCAGCTACCTAAATGACTTGAATTAATGGTTTTGAAAAAGTCAACGCTTATTGGTTATCACAAATACATGTATGTCGCATCTTGAGTACGGTATTACGATATCATTCACAACTCTTGGATTTCCAAGGCAAGTTTTAGTGTAAGTTAATGGACCTCAAGCTTAAAGCCGAAAACATACTCGGCCTCCAAACAAATTTTTCGCTACCAAACATTTGGTCGTGACGTCAAAATGACGAGTGATCCCAAACAAAATAACGTCTACACCGAGTTGAGACCAAATAAAATTTCGCGCTAGATTGCACATGCTATTGAATTGCCATACATATAGGGTCAACTGGACATTTAACCACTGAACAGAGGACCGATTTTGCAGCAAGGGGTGGAGCTATTTGTCCAAAAAACCCAATATGTACATTTTGAAAGCTTAACACTTAAGTGCATAAGGTGTTTTATAATCCCGTTAGTGCACAAGGAGGGGGTCCATTTTGGACCCCCCCCCCCTAAAAACCATGTTCCCAGTCAAATTTTCCTCTGAATTTGGGCCACGTATAGACTGTGTCAGCACAACTCGGAAAACACAAAAACAATGTAAATCGGTTGTTCAGTTTCAAAATGGCGACCGAAAAACGGATTTCAATTTTTGAAAATAAAATTCCCGCCAAAAATTTGAAAATGGCTTTCCTGATTGAATTTTTTGATAAAATTTGGCTCATAGAAGCAGATGATAAGAACAAATATATTGCTGAAAAGAAATTGCAAAAAAGTTTTTCGGTTGTGATTTTATGGACAAAACAAATATTGAACAGCGCCATCATTTTACCAGTTTATGCTAATTATCTCAAAAACGAAGCAATCAAGTTGAATTTTGTTTGCACCAAAACATGCACACAAACAGCTTTATTGTGTTTTGTTGCGTTTTCACGCTTCGCACGAAAAATAAAATCCAGGGTCCATATGGACCCCCCACTTATGCACTTAAATATCCTTTGCAAGTAAATGTGAACTAATCCATGCCAATCCCTTTTGTCTGAATGCTGACCAGTAGGCCTACTGATGCTGGCCTAGATCATTAGTACAGTTGTTTTTGATGACTCACATCTGTCAATACTTATACAAGGACTGGCCTAAATGTCAAAATAGAGGTGACATCATCTAATTCTAGTCTCAATGTAACTGTAACTTTGACAAATAAACCACATCACCATTTAAAATGGAAAGTATTCAATTTAAAACATTCTAGTATATTCAGTGATATTCTCCATGTGACTTGGACATTTATAATGAAACGTGGTAAACTGCATATTGCACAATCTATCATAATATTTGTGCATCAACAGGATATGATACATTATAAGTACCAACTAAATCACATTTTTTTCTGACCTACATGTATTTGGGAATCCAACTGAAAGGACAGATTAAAAAGGGACTATGCATGTTGACCAAAAAGGACTTCCCTAGCTGTCATATGTAGGCCTACATCTGAATTAACTGTCAGACGCAGATAGACCTACACTAAAAAAATGTACCACATGACATTACTCTGTCAGATTATAATTCCATTCCGGCATTGCTGCCATCAAATTGCAATGGGCTGAAACTTAGCTAAGCCACCTCAATTCTTATGTATCAACCCGGGGTGGCTACTCAAATTTGGTTTGGGTAGGGACGTGCCTCTGGGAAATTTAAGAAAGATTGACCCATCCATATACCAAATCTGTTAAACTTTGAGCCAAATTTAATCAAAAATCTAATTTTTTCTGTCCAATTTTGCTCTATTTTGGCAACATTTTCCAAATATTTTGAGAAGAAATGTCCATTTTTTTTTTGAATATATGCTTACTTTTTCTGTTATTTTGTTGAATTGAATTCAGATCCCAAATTTAATTCTAAGTGCAGTAAAGCATGCATATGCTTTCTATCCATTTTTCAGTGGCAAAACGCGTTTTTGACAAAATACACTTGAAAACGCTGAATTTTTTCAGAGATAATCACATTCCTTCATTTCAGGCTGATTTTACTCAAAATGATTTCTGATCAAAATCTTATAGTATTGCATACTAAGCGTCAAATTCTTTGCATGATCATGATGTAAATAGACATCCAGAGTGCAGGGCCCTGGCAATGCAACCGGTACCCTGCAATTCCTAGTCACATGATCAATACTTTTTTATGAGAACTTATGGCAGAGACTTTAACCACCAAACAAATTCACAAATTTCAATTGCAATCCAGCCAGTTGAGGTGACCAAATTAACCAGCAGTCAGAGGTGTTTTAGGCCTTGCTGGCTAGCACTAGAATGGCAAATTTACCTCAAAACAGCCTCAAAATGCTATTATTGCAACTTGATTCAGTACTTATTAAAATTCTTGTCAAATTTAACCGGCACTATATTTTGGTTAGCGACACTGACAACCCTAGCCTGGACCCTGAATGACTATGGGAGGAACAGCTCTGTTACAACCATGCTGAAAGAAATCCAGCTCCAATCTCTACAAGAAAGGTGACTCAACCAGAGACTTGTTATGATGCACAAGATCATCCACAACCACAACAACGTCAACCTTGATCTCAGTGACCATCTTCAATTTGACATCAGTGACTCAACTACTTCTTCAACCAGACATCACAATCCACTTTCTCTCAAAGCTCCATCATCAAAGACAAATTGCCATCAGAAGTCCTTCTTTCCAAACACAGCTAGAGATTGGAATCAACTTAGCTACTCAATCACTAGTATTACTGACTTTGCCAAAGTCCATAACCAATTAATTTCTGCAAGCCAAAACCATGACTAAATCCGGTTGATTCTCTAATAATGATGTTCCTGTAGGAGCTGTTCAATTATACATCCAGATTTCTGCAGATCCAGACCATTAGAGTCAGAGACCATCAACACAACCCCACTCCATTTATTCTAAGAAAATCAATGAACTTACCATAAAATGGCTTTGGTTCCCATGGAAACTCCTTGCCCTCTGGGTCATCCGCGACGATAGCTCTGCCATTGGCTGTTATGAGGTTACCAGTGTTGCTGTTTAGAAACACTAATGTTGGGATACCCTGCACCTTGAATTTGCTTGACAGCTTTTCCTATTCAAAAGTAAAATGTAAAACATAAAAAGCGGGAAATCATGGACTAGTCCTTTTATGTGCGAATGCTTTCTGTAATGAACTTAGTGTTTGTGGCAGGAGTGGGACTGGGAATGGGACCAGTATGCAAAACTTTGCCTATTGGATCGGGTTCCATATGGGACATCCTGGCTTCAGAATCCATTAGCAATTTTATGTTCAGGGCCCCCAAGGCTAAGACTAAGGAAAAACTATGGATTTGTAAAAAAACAATATAATCTGTAAAAGTTCCTGGAATTTTCCAGATCTCAACAAGTGTCAATCTGACTTATCATCATGTATCACTGTAGGCTGAAAAAATGTTCATTCTGAGCGGGACCAAATCGCACCGTGCGTGTGAACAACAAACCAATCAAATCGATCATCAAGTTATGTCACATGGCAACATAGCTCGATGTAGCGCTGTGTCTCTTCCTGTCCACTACCGCTATGCCACATACTGTTTAAAAATAGCCAGGGCCGTTTGGGACAGCAAGTTGGTCGCGCAAGACTTTCTTTTCGATTTCACAACTTACCGTCTGTTTTTTCCTCTCTTTGAAATATTTCTGTTATTGATTATTGCACTTGATGCGAAAAATTATGGAATTTAGACAATTTTAATCATATTCAAACAGCTATATTTTGATCACTCGAGATGTCGAAATAACAAGACAGTTTTCGCTCTCACAATCAACGGAACTCAGTGGATATATA